>JAGVSP010001684.1:0-199353 GCA_022494985.1 Micrasema minimum
ATTCAAGTATTTTTGGCTCTTACGATGTTTTGTCGTACCCATTGTAATTCTCCGTCAATGCACTGTACGCTAACGATATAATTTACGATGTTTTGTTTGTCACAAATGAATAGAAATTTGTAAAGAAGCTGAATAATATTTTATTATTAAAAAGAGATTTTTTTTAAAATTTGTTATGAAAAAGTATCACTTCGCTATTTATCTTAATTAATCATTCTATGAAATATAAAAAAAGAAAATACTTATTTTAAGTCAAATTGAAAAATCGTAACATTTAGATTAATGACGTTTTAAAACTATGTATTTAAACTAACGCAAAGCTATTTATCATCATCATCATCATCTCAGCCCGTTGAGGTCCACTGCTGGACATAGGCCTCCCCCTGCCGTCTCCACTCCTCCCGATCCTGCGCCGTCCCCATACACTGTCTTCCAGCAGACTTCCTGATGTCGTCCACCCATCTCATCGGTGGACGTCCTTGAGGCCTCTGGTTCCTCGGTCTCCACACCAGAACGCGTTTCGTCCATCTGTCGTCCGTCATTCTGGCTGTGACCGGCCCATTTCCACTTCAACCAAGCAATTCGCTGCGCCACGTCGCAGACCTTTGTCTGGCGTCGGATCCAATCGTTCCTTTTTCGGTCTCTTAATGTTATTCCAAGTATAATCCTCTCCATGCTCCTCTGTGCAACTTGCAACTTATGGGAGGATGGCTTGGTCAGAGTCATTGTTTCCGCGCCATAAGTAAGGACGGGCAGAATGCATTGGTTGAATACTCGAGTCTTGAGCTATTTATAATAATTGGAAATCAGTTTTTAAATAAGATATAAAGTTTGTTATTCTTGGTCTTCTTCATCACTTTCTGGCAAAACACAAGGTATATCAGCGTTATGGGGGGTAATGCGAGATATTCTTCTCTGAATCTAAAAGGTATTATTCCCTTGGCACAGAGTGACTTAATGTCATTGTATTTTACTTCCGCTATTTTCAATTTGTTGGGATAAAGCTGCAACGGGCCAGATGAACAGACAGTATAATTTTTGCGTGATCGTATCAGAAGATCAAAATCGATGACGTCGCACATTCTATCAGCAAAGAATCCATACTTGAGTATGATTTTCGAAGATCCTTTAAACGTTGCACTTCGTAATTCATTAAACTTTATCTTAAATTTTGCTGGAAGATACGCCAGTGAAAATGACTTCCAATCCAAGAAATCTTTATGAGAAATTATAACTGCGTCGTAATTTTTTGGGTCAGTTCTTGCGTTTGATTATTATGATAAGCCATTCAGATGGTGCCCAAATTACTCTTCGTCTAATAAATTATTCGATTGTAGCATGCACCGAATCCACCTGCATCATTGTGTGTTCTGGGCAAAGATAATTAACAGTTATTTCCTTGATAAATACGGCACTTTTCAATAAATACGAAATCATGGCAAGCATAGCTCTATTTCTATTTTGGCCTGCACAACTATCGCAGTATAGTGCGACATTGCTTTTAATTTTTGCCGCGTCAACGATTTTCAGATATTTGTACATAATTGTACAGATTTCATTGCTCCCCTCTTTTTCCATCTGTCTCTCCCAAAATAAAACATTATTGGTTTTGGAACCACTTTCGTAAATGCTTTCATTTATAAAAAGCATACTTTCTTGTATAATACAAGTTCACACTCTCTCCGTTAGGGGTATTAAGCACCTTCTCTAAATCAAAAAAATGTAGACTCTTCTTTGCCTCTTCTTTGGTCAGCTAAAAATATTTTTTTGCATTCATCCTTGTCAGCTAAATGATTTTTATAATTTTCGCTTTGCAATTCTAAATTCTTTTCTTCCAGTGACATATTTTTAATCTTTTCACAAAAGGAACACTTATCCTTTTTTGGTAAATGAAAACCTAAATTAATTTTTACTGTAAAAATTTGACGAAAAACACGTAGACTAACGATATGCTCAGTCTTTTCTGAACTTGCTCGCGATATATTTTATCCTAAGCGGTGAGTTTTGGAATATACGATAAAATTAAACTCCTTTACAGGACGCGTACGATGTTTTGCTTAGCTGATTTTAAAAAATTTAAATCGTACGATAAAGTGAAACATGCATTTATTTTTACTTCGGCTGATACAATTTTTAAGATCTTTTGCCAGTCCGTGCGGATATTTATTTGGAACGGGTTCGATAAAAAAAACAAAAATGCTCAAATTGTCGCTTAAGATGTTCTGCCGGGAAAGACTCGATATATATATATAATTATAGTATTTGAAAAATAAGGTTTACAATTTGAATGCTTCTTTCGTCTTCTTTTTTTCTCTTCATTTAGTATTTTTTCTTCAGTCTATTTAAAATGTGTGGGATTATACATGCCCTGGTCCTGTCTCCGTACACATTTAGCGCTCTCTTCTTCATATGTTTTCCTTTTATTTTCCATATGCATGACGGATCGCTAGGAGAAGTAATTACAGTGAAACCCCTAAATTACATTTTTCAAGGGACCGACAAAATAAAATGTAATTTGAGGGAAATAAAAAAATAAAAAAAAATTATAATTTCACTTTTTATTGAAAAAATCGCTGATTGTAGTTTGCGATACATTTTTTTTACAATTGCTATTTTGTATAGCCTTTTCTATTTCTATTATAAATGGCACTGAGGCACTGGCTCAGTGGTGCTTAAATCGCCAAAATACTCTTTGTTGGGTCTCTCCGTACTTGGTCCAGCATCAGCTTCTTCAGCATCTTCTTCATCAGGATCAGATACATTAGATATATTCTGATCCATGATGTCCTCTACTTCCACAATATCTGAAGTCAGAACATTGCAGTCTATATTCAGGTAGTCTTGGCAAGGTTGCCATTGTGGGCAACTCCTCTTCTAGTGCCTCTTACTCTTGATTGTTACCCAAGCCTGCTTTTTGGAAACAATTCTTTATACTTTCTGCTTTTATTTCTCCCCATGCCTTTACGATGTAATGCATCGCATCCAAAATATACATGTCTCTACCTTGTTCTAATTTTGATAGAGCCTTTTGCACTAAATTATTTTTGTAATAATGCTTGAAGGCGCGTATCATTCCCAGATCAAGAGGCTGAAGTTCTAACTTGATATTTCTCAATGCCAAGTTGGTGGGATGAGCTGGACGCTGGACGTCTATCCAGGAATAAAATCATTTTTATATTTTTGGCTCCCATCAAAGCATCCAAAGACATTAACTGAATAAGGTTATGTTATTTTTATATATAAACTATTACAATAGGTTATTAAAATATAATTTTTACTAAATTTTATCAAATAGTATATTAATTAGAAACTTACTACTACTCAAGTTATTGGGGTCCTTAGATTAGAAACATCCTTAAACAAAATATTATCAGATATTACATACAACTTAGATTATCTCTGAACAATCAATAGTTGTTCAGACTGTACAATATCTAAATCGACGAGCCACATGTTTAATCCTAGTTTAGTCGTTTTAGTATTTTTTTCCAACTTATTGAACAGGTAAGGAGATAAAAATATTGAGTGCCGTTGTCCAAATTTTGTATGCATTTTAAGTGTTATCAATTTATTATTGCCTGCAAATCTAGTGGAATGATTATGATTAGTAGGGTTAGTAGAGTCTGTTTTTAATGCGGCTCGAACGAATTCCCTAATTGCTAATTGCTAAACATCAAGTATATTACACTCTTTAAACAGTAACTTGGATGGGTATGTAAAAAGGTCTACCTCTAGAAACTCGCAGGACGCACTTCTGGGCCCTCCTTACTACATCAATATGGCATTTGGCTGCTCCTCCCCAGCTCCCGATGCCATATAGAATCAAAGATTGGAAATTGTTTTTCATTCAGTATATTTTTCAGGTTACTAAATGCATAAATCAGCTTACGTATTCTATTTGATGTGGCAAGTATATGTTTGGTCCTGTTCTCTTATGTTAAAATCAAAAAACGATTTTTTTTGGTTCTACGTGATTTTATTATCAAGTTAGTGACAATTGTTTCGCGCTTGTAAGGGCATTATCAAACTGTGGCGTTGAAACATTTACATCTTATTTTATATACAATACTGGCTTATTAGTTACAGTTTTTAAGAATAGGGAGAGGAACATCTGTGGATTTTTTACTAGATTCCTGATTTTCAGTTGGTCTTTAATCTCTTTTTGGGTGAATTTTTATTGCTTTACCTACTCACTAGTCAAGGAATTTCGCTAATTCACAGATGTTATTTTATATTACAGGTACATATTATTCATTACTTCAGACTGAATTTACAGAATTTAAAGAATTGTAACATCTAAATTAAATCAACTTAATAGTAATTATATAAATCTAGGTATCACTCGCATAGAATGTAGAGAATTTGCACA
The DNA here is from genome assembly GCA_022494985.1 of Micrasema minimum. Taxonomy (NCBI): domain Eukaryota; kingdom Metazoa; phylum Arthropoda; class Insecta; order Trichoptera; family Brachycentridae; genus Micrasema; species Micrasema minimum. The sequence continues at coordinate 4,370 of JAGVSP010001684.1, forward strand.
GACATTAGGGAGTTTAATGATCAGTTTAAAACAATTATAGGTAAGATATATTATAATTATTTTGTTTAGGAAGGTTTATATATAGAGATTATTTATATAATAATATTTTTACATGTGGATTTATGGTGGTTATTTATTCTTTGAATACAATTGCAGATTAGTAGAAATTAATTATCAATAGGTATCATGTGAATTTACCATTTATTTTAGTCGACATCAAAGTTTTATTAAATCGCAGTGGCGAGTAAAAAATGTTGTTTGTTCATTTATTAGATTAACATTGGGGTCTTTCATACTTTTGTTAATTTCTAATTGTTCTAGCAAATGTAGTCGGTAACCTTTGTTTTCAACATGCAACGGAATGGGAGCATTATTATTTTCAACAATATGTTTGTTTTCTAATAAATGTTTAGCAAATTGTGAATCTGTTTTATATGCATGACCTAATATGTTCTGCATATCAAGTGCTAAATGATCTACCTGTTTGACCTATGTATAGTCACTCGTATCACATTCAAGTTTGTATATTCCGCTATTTTTTAACAATGGTATTTTAGTTTTTGCAAACGATTGTCACTAACTTGATAATAAAATGATTTTAACATAAGATATGGAGTTCTACAAAACAAATGCCATATCAATCAATCAATACATTAACTGTTTTTCAAATAAAAGTTGTCATCCAAAATCATCCACGCCCCACGCCTTCTTGTTGGCTGCGTATTTTGTGGGTAAAGCCCCTAACATTTTTGAAGCACCGGGGTTTTTAACGCCTTTCCATTTACCAGTGGGGGGTAACTTCTCACTGCCATCAGAATTGGTTATTAGTAAAACAGTAAGCCTGCATTTACTAAGCTTTCCTCCGTCACAAGCTTCTCCTTTGAATGTGTGTTTTGCCCGGTAACACACTGAAAAATAGCCCTGTTTCGTCTGCATTCAAAATGTCCTTGTTAAAGCAGGAATATCAGTCTGCTTCCAATCTTCCGCACTTTCTACATCAACGCTTCGTGATTCTCCACAAACTGACCTGTAGACAATATTAACGGTCTATCCAACCATCTGAAGCAGTAAAGCCTCAATATTTAAGCGATTTGCGATACGTAGCGCCTTTTCTCGTATCAAAACACCACTAATTGGGAGGTTGCTGGACCGAGTGTTTACGAACCATTCTTTCAGTATTTCCTCCAGTTCGTCATACTTGGAAGTCTTAATATATTTTCGCTTTTTGGCCATAATACCGCATGTGTTGCGGTTCTTTATTATGGTAACCAAAGTGGTGATGGATAAACCCAAATTTTGTGCTAGTGAAACACGAGAGCCTACATGTAAATCCACTTTTTTTTTAATGTCTCTTTTCTTGAATTGAAAACGTTTTTCGCTGTTGCGACACGATGAGAATGTCTGTATACACAATCGGCAATAAATGTCCGTAGAAGAAAAAACACTAAATTGTCTGTAAAATTAACCTTAAAAACGTAAAAAAAATAAGTAATAAAAGTTATAAGTTAAAAAGTAAAAGCAAAAAAACCAATTGTCTTTAAAAACTAACCTAAACATATCGGCAAAAAATGTACGTAGAAGAATATCACGTAAATATCGGCAATCAATGTTTTTAAAAATCAAAATAGCAAAATCACAAAACTGTCTCAGATAACTTGTTGTTTTGGGATGAGGTGCGAATAGGGTTACCGGGGGTTAAAATTGAAATGCTGGTCGCAGGTGGTTAAAAGTCCTGATTTTTAAAAAAAAAAGTCCCGTCTTTGGTCGAATTTTTAAAAATATCTTTAAGTAAAATTAACACTAAAATGAACCTCAAAATTAACATTTATATTTTTGTCCACTCGCAACTGCTTTTAAAAAGTGTTTGTTTCCGGAAATTTCCTTGTAAAATTCTTCGCAAGTAATGTGTTTTAAAATTGTATTGAGTCAATAAAATTGCTTTTACTGACTCAACTGACAATCTGTTTCTCTCCTTTGTCCACTGAGAAGTCATCATCGAAAAAATTCTTTCCACTTTTGCCTTATGTGGCACGATACAAAATAAATACTGACAAATCTTCAGTAATTCAGAGAATGGAGTGCTGTCTTGGCATGTATTGAAAAAATAAGCCGTTGACGTTCAGCTTGTTCTTCGTAGAAGTCAGATTGCTTTGTGTTGAGAATAGCTTTCAGTAAACACAGAACTCTTCAAATAGTTTGACATCATCAATGATTATTCTTTTATGAAATTAAAACAACTTTTGTTTTTAAACTACTTTTTTATTATTTAACACTCCAACCGGTTTCGGAGACACTACTCCTTCATCAGGGATTTGTATAAAAATAATTTAAAATTAAGTAATAAGTCGCTAACTAAAAATGTTGAAGTGGTTGACAGTTGACAGATTTATGAGAACAGATGTTTTACTAATTCTTCTTTATTTTGTTTCTAAAAAAAACAATATACATTCGGTCATATTATCGAATTGTAACTCCTGACTTTGCCTCAATAACAACCATTCAAAGCATTTGAATGAGTCGAAAAGTTTAACCCCATATTTATGTAGTGAATACATTCTTGATACATAAGCTTTATTTCTGTATAAATCTTGTTTTGGTCATCCTCGTTAATTTGATTTTTTTAAAAAAAGATCTCTTACTTTTAAAGGAGTGAAATTATGATCGAATCTTTGGCTTAGTGATTCTGTCGTTCCTTTCAATGTAAAAAGCACTTCAGCGATTGAGTTTTTCTCCTTTTCTAGTGAGCCGATTCTTTAATGAAATATAGCCCTCAATGAATGAAGATAGAAAAAATGTATTTCGCTAGTGTTGCTTTCGAAAAATCTTTTTATTAGAACTGGCGATTTATCATTAAAAAATATTCTTTCAAAGCCACGTATAATTTTAGGATACTTTCGACTGCATCATAAATCATATTATGTGCAGCGTGGCTTATCGCGTGCGGAGCCTATATGGTTTAGAAAATATTTTGTTGTCCGTGTGGAATGACAAAAATCCGGTCTCGACTAAAATCCGGGCGAGGTCCGGTCTAAGCTCTTAAAATCCGATTAAGAAAAATAACCATCCACAGGGGTAGGCAGAGTATAGAACGCCACACCACATGCTTCTTACGTATTCACATGAAGATTTTACTACCCCGAGTTTGAGAATGTTCTCTGCTCGTCTGGCAAATACACTATCTAATGAGGTTCCTTGCTTTTCCACATCCTCGCGAGCGGCAGTATGTTCCTCGGGCTCATTGTCCAGGTGGCGGACTTCCAGTTCCAACTGCAGGCAGCTCGGCTCGGCCGGCTGATTGCGGCAAAATAAATCAATATAAAAGAATACACAATCCAACACTTGGCAAATTCTGCTTCGCAATGATAGGAAGAGCCGACATCGAAGGATCAAAAAGAGGTGTCGCTATGAACGCTTGGCCGCCACAAGCCAGTTGTCCCTGTAGTAACTTTTCTGGCACCTCTTGCTTAAAACTCTTTTTCTTGTTCTTATTTAGTGACAGGGACGGCGGCGCACTTGCACACGCTCGCCGCCCCGTACACATGGTCAACTTGATCAGGCGGGACTAAGGATAAATAAAATGTCTTGTGTTTGTGTAGATTTTTAGTTATTGTTGAAGTGTGTTTTGTGATATTGAGTAGCGATATGTAGGTGTTTACAGAAGTACAGACTAAAACGCCAAAAAAAAAATGTATAAAGTTGCACAGAAATTACAAAGAAAAATTAGGACAGTCTTTCGGTAATGTCCCCTAACAATGACATGCAGGAAACATGGATCGCTTCCGAGGTCTCGTTTTTCCGTAGGTAAATTTTTGAATGTTTCACCCATAAAAAACGGAATTTATGCTTCACTTTGAACTCCTTGACTGACCACAAGAGTGACTTCTGGTTAACTGGTCATTAACAAAGAACTTATCCGGCCCCGTCAATCCGAATTCCATCAGGGAGACTCCCTTCTTCTTCCTGATTGCCCCCAGTAGCTCATCTTTTTTGGTTCTTGATTCAAGTTTCACTATGATGTTTCTTGGGGATGCAGAAGGTGTAGCCAGACCGCGATCTCCTGCAGGGTCTGGTGATGATTTCTTCTTTTTTCATCGCGCATCCTGATGCAATCGCAATCTTGCAAACTAAGTCTGGGGGTTTTTCATTGCTGGATTCTGGCAACCCACTAATTTCTATATTGTCACGGAGCAATTGTTACTCCTTTTCCAGATTATCTTTTTCTAGATTGCAAACTATTTTTTTTAGGCTGGGCTAACTCCGATTCCAGTGAGTCAGTCCTTTCTTCCTGCTTCGTTATCTTCGCCTCCATTTCATCGAATTTGTTGCTAATAAAATTTCATACTCTCTCAAGCCTGACAGTTCGATATGCATGGATTGTAAGTCGCTCTTAATATTATGAAGCTCCTTTAAGTCAAAGTGAATTTTTTTTGACAGAAAGAGCACTGTTTAAAAACAGGAGGGACACTTTTACTTTATAATAACTGTAGAAATCACTTAAAAATGTCAGAAACAATCGGACGACCTTTAACTAACTGTCAGTTTGATGTTTCGATGTACATTGTATGTACTATACGCCTATGTTCATGCCCTGCATAATTCCTAGGATCTTTACTCCCACAAGCCAGCAGCTTCCAAGGACTTGTGATTCTCCCAGATATATTTGCCTGCATAATAATTGAGGCTGTATAAGCGACAAATGTTGGTGAAATCTTAGCAAGGGTGATGACTGCAGGGCCTGTCTTTCCTGGTACACTGTTCTTTCCGGTGTGGATGGCATGGTGAGCACATTTCCTACATGCAGTCTACATACTGGTCCATGCAGTCCGTGATTTACCGCTATTAGGAAACACCTCTCCAAAATCCGAAACTTGGATTTAGCAACTGTAACTTCAATCGGTTTGTCCTTATCTATATTTAATATTCTCATGGCGGTGTCGTATGGATTGAACCCAAGGTAGACAATGCTAGATCTAATGTCGAGCAATGATCCCCAGTTCATTGCTTGACTACCAAATGAGCTCATTTTTCTCCATACTAAATAAATAATTCCGACAAAAACAATTGGTGGAAAAAAACTCTTGAGGCCCTCAGTTTTTGTGGTAAATTGAAAATAGACTAAATTTCCAGTTTAACGACATCTTAAAACCATGTCTAAGGAAATTATAATGTTTTCAACTTAGTTTTTTGTATGTCTATATATACTCCAAGATGATAACTGTTTAGACCCTTAATGTATTTACCGGCTAGTTAAATTACATTAGATGTACATCAACTTGCATTTACTTGACTATCCACGTGCAGTGGCTCGCTAGTGCTAGGTGGGGGGAGTGAGTAGAGCCATTCCACCTACTTTCCCCTTTAAATGGTTGTGCTCTATATAATACTATGCTAAACCTAAACTGAATTGTAGAAAAATCAATATTAAACATTAACAAATACCCGGGTGGGATAGATGGTGCACTGCATCAAAAGCTGCATTCACTGCGTCATTGCGCAGTGATGAAGGGTCTCGCGATTGCAGTTGATGTATCGCAATATATTGCTTTATTAACCTTCTTGTATGTATGATTTTAAACATTTGGTCCTGTTCTTGGTCAGTAGCAAGTGCAGTAAAGTAAAGAGGTGTTTCTATTACCTTCACTCTTGACTTTTCCAGATAGGTATGTGGCGGATATCAGTTGAAAATTGGCCAATGAAATCAAGGTGACGGAACTGTCGAGGTGAACAAGTAAACCCATGATACCAGCATGTATCATATTGCTTTTTGAGCGAGCTAGAGTGCCTTCTGTGCGAGCTAGAGTGCCTTCTGTAGTGTCAGAGTTAGCTTATGGAATTTGGCCTGGCTGAGGAGATTTCACTCACATGTGATTTGTCCGGATATTCAGCCAAGTCCGCTACCTTGTCTAGAGGAACATCTTTCTGGGTTGCCAGGACTACCTGCATGGTCCCATACACACCGCTGTTCCTGCAAGCGCTCGTAAACGTCGCAGGAATTGAGAAGGTTTTCCTCATGCTCTAGGAGACGGTGCGTTTTCTGTTCCTGAGAAGGGCTCTTGCCTTCTTGGCGGACATGTCTAGTTGTCTAGCATGCGATTTTTGTGAAATTTACGCTTCTTCAGTATATCGAAAGACATTCCAGTTTTATTAGACCCGAGACATGGCCAAATTTTATTTTTTTAATTAAATTATAAAGAATTAATTTTTAAACAACATTTTTTGAAATGAATACAAATACTTTGTGTTGGGAATGTTGCGATACATTGGGTGGCCACTTAACCCAGCCAATGACAGGTCAACGCCTAGATGACCCACATTCGTTTCCAGAGTTTCTCTGTCTCTGTTGGGATATCAATAATTAATTTTTAATTCATTAAATGATTATAAATTATTTTTACCCTGTCTGGGTGTGGTGTTATTTCTTCACAATATGCCGCGACCACCGACATGGGTCTGAGCTCTTGAGAATACGGTGCCAACAAGGCATCGCGTAAGAGCATCCATGATATAAATACCATGGAAATCTGGGACATGTGAAATTAAATTAATTAACACGTGCGACGCACCGACATTTCGGCCATCGAATGCCCATGGATCCATTACATTGTACCCAAGACAAACGACCAACACAAGAAAATAGATTTATAATGTACGCGACATAGCGACTCTTCGAAGCGAAAGTAATGTTTCCTTGTGGTCACCTTCATTTTCCGTTATGTTCAGTTATTCCACGAACGGTCTTGTGTAGTTGTGCGGTTTGATAATGTACAATATGGATATTTTATGTTGTGCTTTTGCAACCAGGCTAACGTTTGTCCTATTGTTGAGTTTAGAGTGGGACTTTACATTGTGCATTATGATAAGACGCATTGTCTATAAACAAGCACTGCGTTTGGTATAAGTCGTGGTGGTGGTAGTCGCCAGTCAGCAGTGTGTTTACCTTACGCCTACAGGCATGGATGATCACAATCATCTTTCCTTTAGACACAGGAACATTTGTATTGTATGATTCATCAGAAAAGATGTTTGGTTTTTTATCTTTGGGTTTAATTTTTATATCTTAGGGTATGTTTCACTGTTGTTATTTTATAATTTAGGTTTGGACTTAGACATTCGTGTACTCCTTTCATCGTAGGCAATGTCTTTATGTATCAAGTGAAAATCCTATGTGCATCTTCTAATAACCTACCTTGATTAGGATTGGTAAAGGATCTTATTTTAGTTTTGGAGCCAATGACATTACTATTTGTTTGTTTATTAGTGTCCCTAACATTACATATATACTTATTACAGAGGGTGTGTAAATATAATTTGCGCAATAACAGAGTTTAGTATAAAAACTTTATCTAATTATCTTTTATTGAAGTCGTGAGTTTGCCTAATCTTTATGGTTTAACCAAACAATATGAGATGTAAGAAAAATGCGGGTTTCATATGTCTTTACTATAAATTAATTGTCGACCGATGATTGTTCAATGAGCTTTAAGATTTTTTTACAGTAAAGTATGGAAATTATAAAATATATCTTGGAGGATTTGAGGATAGCGTAGATCCCAGGTGAGGTTCAAGGATTCGCGTCCAGATAGTGAAGTGTCCTACCTTTGTGGTGGTTGCTCTTCTTCCAGCGGGCGCACAACAACGGGAACCCTGATGCACTTTCTGGCTGATGATCAATAATTGTTTTTTAAGACAATTATTGCCGATAGGGATAGTTTTGCGCGGCGGTATGCGGTATGGTTTCCTGTTGCAAGGCACATTTGAAATCCAGTTTCATCGATATTAAATATTCTTAAAGGATCTGATATCACTTCTACTAGAATATACTGCCTCCAAGAGAGGAGCAAAGAAAATAATCATGTTTATCTTGTTCAAGAAAAAACAACATTGAAATTTAAATACAAAGTAGAGGTGGTTTTGATCGTCTGTGTTGTGTGGTCAGCCAGCTCGCTGGCCGTCTGTCTGTCTGTCTTGTCTGGCCGACGCTCCGTGGAGACGAACGGACGAATCTCTTGGCGTGGAGCTGAATCTCGACGGATCGCAGCATGACGCTGCTCTACCCTGCCAGGTACGAAGGTCAGATCCAGAGAACTTGGGCTTGGTCAGAGGCGGGACGCCATCGCGCCGGGACGTTTGACCACGCAGCGCGGTGCTCGTCTCGCCTCGTCGGGCTTCGACGGTGGCCGCCTGATAGATGTCACATTGTTTAGAGAGCCTTTGGGCTTGCATAACTCACCGCCTGATTTGCCTAGGCGGGATATGGCCTTATAGGCGTTCAGGCCTAATCCTGTGGATTGTCTGTCGACCGAGTGCGTGAACCAAATGTCCAAAACTGCTGTTCCTCTCGTACTGAGCAGTATTAATATCGCAATGATCGGTAATCAGTAGGGTAAAACTAACCTGTCTCACGACGGTCTAAACCCAGCCCACGTTCCCTTTTTATGGGTGAACATTCCATAGGATTGTGTCATAATTCTCCCCTGGTTTCATCCTTGTGTTCAGACACTAAGATGGCAGATATGTCCTTTATTAGGGTACACGGGGTCCCTATCTAAATATTTCAACTCACTGAACAAGCGGATGGAGCTTGGAACCAATACTTAATGTAGATCAAGGCTGTAAAAATACAGATTTCTTGCAAACCTTTTTCCTCATGTTTTGTCAATCTGAATTGTTCTCAAAACATGAATATTTTCAGAGTGTAGATAGACTTTGATTAGGATAGGATTTTTAAATGACACGCCATTTTCTAGTTCTCCTCCACACAAACTATTTAGGAAAAATGTGTCCTCTCGTACTATTGTATGGATGTTTTCCCACCCACAGTTTGATTTGTTCTGCTCCTCGGTTCGGGGTGGATTCCATCTTCTCCGGCGCTTACCCATTTTTCAGACTTTTCACCGCCCTTATGATTTCATCATGGGTAGTCGTACTATTGTATGGATGTTTTCCCACCCACAGTTTGATTTGTTCTGCTCCTCGGGTTCGGGGTGGATTCCATCTTCTCCCGGCGCTTACCCATTTTTCAGACTTTTCACCGCCCTTATGATTTCATCATGGGTAGTCGTACTATTTGTATGGATGTTTTCCCACCCACAGTTTGATTTGTTCTGCTCCTCGGGTTGGGGTGGATTCCATCTTCTCCCGGCGCTTACCCCATTTTTCAGACTTTTCACCGCCCTTATGATTTCATCATGGGTAGTCGTACTATTGTATGGATGTTTTCCACCCACAGTTTGATTTGTTCTGCTCCTCGGGTTCGGGGTGGATTCCATCTTCTCCCGGCGCTTACCCATTTTTCAGACTTTTCACCGCCCTTATGATTTCATCATGGGTAGTCGTACTATTGTATGGGATGTTTTCCCACCCACAGTTTGATTTGTTCTCCTCCTCTGGTTCGGGGTGGATTCCATCTTCTCCCGGCGCTTACCCATTTTTCAGACTTTTCACCGCCCTTATGATTTCATCATGGGTAGTCGTACTATTGTATGGATGTTTTCCACCCACAGTTTTTGATTTGTTCTGCTCCTCGGGTTCGGGGTGGATTCCATCTTCTCCCGGCGCTTACCCATTTTTCAGACTTTTCACCGCCCTTATGATTTCATCATGGGTAGTCGTACTATTGTATGGATGTTTTCCCCACCCACAGTTTGATTTGTTCTGCTCCTCTGGTTCGGGGTGGATTCCATCTTCTCCCGGCGCTTACCCATTTTTCAGACTTTTCACCGCCCTTATGATTTCATCATGGGTAGTCGTACTATTGTATGGATGTTTTCCCACCCACAGTTTGATTTGTTCTGCTCCTCGGGTTCGGGGTGGATTCCATCTTCTCCCGCGCTTACCCATTTTTCAGACTTTTCACCGCCCTTATGATTTCACATGGGTAGTCGTACTATTGTATGGATGTTTTCCCACCCACACAGTTTGATTTGTTCTGCTCCTCGGGTTCGGGGTGGATTCCATCTTCTCCCGCGCTTACCCATTTTTCAGACTTTTCACCGCCCTTATGATTTCATCATGGGTAGTCGTACTATTGTATGGATGTTTTCCCACCCACAGTTTGATTTGTTCTGCTCCTCGGGTTCGGGGTGGATTTCCATCTTCTCCCCGGCGCTTACCCATTTTTTCAGACTTTTCACCGCCCTTATGATTTCATCATGGGTAGTCGTACTATTGTATGGATGTTTTCCCACCCACAGTTTGATTTGTTCTGCTCCTCTGGTTCGGGGTGGATTCCATCTTCTCCCGGCGCTTACCCATTTTTTCAGACTTTTCACCGCCCTTATGATTTCATCATGGGTAGTCGTACTATTGTATGGATGTTTTCCCACCCACAGTTTGATTTGTTCTGCTCCTCGGGTTCGGGGTGGATTCCATCTTCTCCGGCGCTTACCCATTTTTCAGACTTTTTTTCACCGCCCTTATGATTTCATCATGGGTAGTCGTTACTATTGTATGGATGTTTTCCCACCCACAGTTTGATTTGTTCTGCTCCTCGGGTTCGGGGTGGATTCCATCTTCTCCCGGCGCTTACCCCATTTTCAGACTTTTCACCGCCCTTATGATTTCATCATGGGTAGTCGTACTATTGTATGGATGTTTTTCCCACCCACAGTTTGATTTGTTCTGCTCCTCGGGTTCGGGGTGGATTCCATCTTCTTCCCGGCGCTTACCCATTTTTCAGACTTTTCACCGCCCTTATGATTTCATCATGGGTAGTCGTACTATTGTATGGATGTTTTCCCACCCACAGTTTGATTTGTTCTCCTCCTCTGGTTCGGGGTGGATTCCATCTTCTCCCGGCGCTTACCATTTTTCAGACTTTTCACCGCCCTTATGATTTCATCATGGGTAGTCGTACTATTGTATGGATGTTTTCCCACCCACAGTTTGATTTGTTCTCCTCCTCTGGTTCGGGGTGGATTCCATCTTCTCCCGGCGCTTACCCATTTTTCAGAACTTTTCACCTTATGATTTCATCATGGGTAGTCGTACTATTGTATGGATGTTTTCCTACCCACAGTTTGATTTGTTCTGCTCCTCTGGTTCGGGGTGGATTCCATCTTCTCCCGGCGCTTACCCATTTTTCAGACTTTTCACTGCCCTTATGATTTCATCATGGGTAGGTGAATGGTCAGGAATGTTTGTAGCTTTAGGAATATGTGCACTAGCAGCTTCTGCCGGGACGTCGAATAGGGCCGTTGGAGGTGGGCGATTAAGAACTCCGCAGAAATAATTTCTCCAAATATCACAAATTCGATTCATGTCCGATTCAACAGCACCATTTGGACCGTAAACCGGACCAGGGGATGATGTAGTTTTGCCACATATCTGGCGTGTGATACGAAAGAGTTTTTTGGAGTCATTCCTACGGGACGCCTCTTCTGCCGCAGCCATCTGCCATTTTCAACACAGTATTTTGATAGCACATATAAGTCCTATTGTAATTTAGCACAATCATCTTCAGACTCAATTTTTTGATAATTTTTTTTATCATCTGCACAACAAAGATAAAGAGCATTTTTGAAACATGATTGAATGTCATAAATGTAAACATTAAATAGGAGAGGTCCAAGGTGTGATCCTTGTGGTACACCTGACAGAATTGAAATAAAATTAGACATATAGCCTTCGACCATAATTCGAATGTGAGAAGTGTTCTTTATTGAGAAAATAAACATAACATTAGAAAAAGAAAATAATGCCGTCTCGATAAACCGCAATTTTGCCGTTTGTCATCGGGAGCCATTAGCAAAAATATAAATTTATCATAGAAATACAAAAAAATTATTAAAAAGTTTACAAAATATACGTAAAAGGAATAGAGATACGAAAAATGTATATGGTGAATCAATATATAATAAATTGTGGTGCATCAATATAAAGAAGTTCTATCTTCCAACCAATCCCTTAGTTTAAAAATAATTTTACTAACATTATTACACGATTTAAATTCATAGGGCAACATATTAAAAAATTTTGGAATTAAATATTCTAAAGTTCTCTGCCCGTACTTATTTTTAGTTTTGGGCACAATTAATCCCCTCCATGGATGTGAATCTAGTTGTATATGTGTGATCTAATTTATTTTTATATGTGTTGTCAAACATATTTTGACAAATGATACTATTCCACAGTAATCCCTTCACAGGTAATACTTTTAAATATTCAAACATTATTGGAACATTATGTCTTTGACTAAATATATTTGGTGGTACAATTAATTTGGCAAGGGCAACGTTTTGAATATGTTTGATGTTAGTTGCACATGTGTGCCCCCAAGCAGTGATGCCATATCTTATAACTGATTCCCCGAGAGACAAGTATATCAATTTTAAAGTAGGTAGAGATATAAATGTATGAATAAAATATTTTTAGGTGTCATTCCGCTTATTGCCTATTGTTTGATATTAGTCGTGGGACGCGACAGCTTATAGCAGAGAGTTGAGTCGTTAAACGGGTCCAAGTCGTGAACTCTTTCATATTTTTTAAATTTTATTCTAATTTTTTTAACCACCTTAACAGCCCAGGAGGCCCAATTACAGAGGGGAACAACGTCACAAACACCCAGGCTTGAGAAAAATAACTTTTGATTTTTGTGTTCTCACCGGGAATCGAAACCCGGAACCTGTAAATAATGTAACCTGTAATTAAAATTGAAAAATAAGTAATATTCTTAACAATGGGAATTTTGAGCAGCCCTGGTGTTGCACTTGGCGATACTTAACAGTGAGGTGTTTCCAGTCAGTCATATTTGGAATTGGAATTGGAATATCAGTATGTTTAATAGTGCATTTTATCCTTGAAAGGTTGTTTTATATCAATGTTTAACACTCACCACTCAATGACACATTGTAAGCCCTGAAAATCCCAGATAAACTTCCATATTCCCTTTATATTCCGTTTGTAAACCTCTTGTTTGTTTCTGTCAAGATATCATTTTCTTCATTTGTGTCGGCGACATTTCTGAGCCCATTGCAGTGTCCATCTTCCGGGCTGATGTATTCCTCTCACCTAAGAACATAGAGATCAGCCCAGAAGATGGACGCCTTACCTGTATCCCAAACCCAGCATTATTATGTAAAAGCGCGTTATTTGTATCTTCCCTAAACTAACAAATTGTATTTTACCTCGTAATTATAGAATTGTAAACAATAATTCATGAACTTCACTATAATATTGTAAATCAGTTTTTAGCAAAATATGTCAGTAACTCCTGCAACGGAGATTTCAAAGTTTTTAAAATTGTTTAAATTTCCAATGTTTAATAATTGTTATGTATTTTAATAAAACTGTTAAAAGAATGTTTTTTATATTTTTCATTTGTGTAATGGAATTACGCTGGAGTACGCTGATGACGTCGTCCTTATTGACGAATCAGTCGGGGGCCTTCAAATTATCGTTGATAGGCTTAATTGGACTCCACGTGCATGGGTTTAAAAATCAACATTGGTAAAACCCATGTCATGTGTAACAGCTCGTGTCAAGATGTCCAGATCCCCCTGGCTTTGTCGGGACAAGTCATCGAAAGGGTCGAGAGCTTCAAATACCTGGGAGCGTACATGACAGAAAACGGCAGAGTTCAGAAAGAACTGGGAGTGCGGCTTGGAGTAGCGGGCGCCGCATTCAACAGTATGAAAGCTGTCTGGAGATCGGATATTTACTCGGTTAAAACAAAATGCCGCCCTTTATAACTCCTGCATCACACCTGTTCTTCTCTATGGCTGCGAATCGTGGCACCTAACCAGGGCCCAAGACAGCAGACTTCTGAGTTTTGAGAATAGGTGTCTTAGAAGAATTTTAGGTGTGCGGTGGTTTGACTTTGTAAGGAACACAGAGGTGAGGCAACGGACACAGCAACCCTTGGTATCTACTGTCATCCGGCAAAGGCGTTTCGGCTGGCTAGGCCATATACTACGTATGCCTCCCGAGAGCCTTAACCATGCTTGCCTATTTTACGAGGCATCATGTTCTCGGCGTCCCGGTCGTCCACTGTTGACAATTCGTCGGCAGTTTGCGTCAGAGCTGCGGGACGTGGACTTGACTTGAGAGGATGCGCGAGAGCTGGCGGCCGATCGCTTGGCCTGGAGGCAGTTTGTGGATTCCATATGCTCCACATAGGGAGCGGATATGGTATAATTAATGAATGAATTTAATGGAATTTTTTTTTTAACCATCAAGATTCCCCTCTAGTGCAGCTAGTGGTGTTACTTGTACTTAATGAAAAGTGGTAAGTGGGAAAATTGAATAAAAATGCATTGTCTTGTCCAAAATATTTTATGTATTTTTCTAAAGGACACACTAATCACAATCAGAAGAAGCAATATATAAGAGCAGTAGACACATCCACTTTATAGGCATAGGTCCTAATACACTCCCAACACGTTACTCATTTTCTTTACAATACAATACAATATCGTCGGTCGGCGTGTATTACCCTCAATCCACAAATATTCCTGGAAACACAAAAACTGTTTGAAAATAATCAAATATATTGTTTATACTTTCATTATAAATTGCAATAATTAGGGTAAGTTTTAATTTGATTAAATATCATGGTTTGCTATGAAATAAAACCAATATCAATATAATGCACGCCGACCGACATCACTTGGAATTTTATAATCTTTGAATTGTTTTTTTTTTTGTTGGTACATTAAAATTGGGCTTTAAAAAAGAAGATAAATACGAGACTGAAGACAGATTGATTAAACATTAATCTTTTCTAGTTTAATTTGAAAAAATATCAACAAAATCAAAGTGTATCTATCTGTCAATAGATTTTACAAAACCTTACAATACACGAGATAGAAAAACCTAAAATAACGCTTATTTTAGGCATGCCTTTGGAAATAATGTGTTGAAATAAAAAATTAAAAAATTATCACTGCTAAGACTTTAAATTGTTGGCTGCGCTTTCCACAAAGGGTAGAATACAAACTCTGTTGGCAAAATGTACAAAGCCATGCATGATGCCGCTCCAGAGTATTTAAAAGAGCTTTGCATTCCAGATGAACTAGCTGAAAGACGTCTCACACTTCGATCAGCTACATCTACAGCTATAGGCAGGGTTTTATTACCGATCCGTAATCAAAAAGTTTGGAGAGCGCGCTTTTTGCGGTTGCGGGCCCTGTGGCTTGGGAATGCTCTCCCACCAGAAGTGCGCAACTGTTAGAGTGAAGTGATGTTTCGAAAGAAAACTTAAGACCTATATGTTCTCAAAATCTTTGATTCATTTTGATAATGGTATTTCCTGCAGAAATTGAGTTTTCACTCACTTTAAATTTCCCGAGCCGTTAAATTCATTTTTTAATTGAGGTATTTTATACGAAAACGGCGCTATATAAAATTATCCATAATAATAATAATAATAATTAAAATTTGTTAGTAAAGATTCTACCCAAATATGAATAAACCAACTACGTTAATCAAACTGATAGTGGTTAAGTTTCATTCTAATGATCTAAAATTGAATTACCTACCATTTTTCGTAAACAAATTAGGTTTTACAATGAACATTTACCTTTCAAAATCTCTACATTTTAACTGCAAACATTTTTCTTCTAGCATGTTACATTTGCTTAATAAAGGGATTGTATCAGAATTTTTGTACATTTTAAGTTTTATTAGAGAAGAAGATTGTAGGTAAGAAATTTAACACTACGTTTCAATGATTTTTTAGAGTGACCAACAGAAATAAAATCTTCCAACAGGAAATGAAACTGAATTTTAGTTTTTTATTTCAAATTTTGGACAAAATTAATAACAAATACTATCGACGAATCTAAAAATTAGCCTTTTTTAGTTCCTGCTTTCTAATGTCACAAGATTGTTGCATTTTGTAAAAGTAAGAAAGGTTTTCAAAGCTTATCAACTAAATATTTGAAAAAGAAGTTTATAACCCAAAAAGATGGTCCCAACATACTGTCGAATCTGAACAAAGGCAATTTTCATTTGATTGTTTTAAACTGTCCAATTTACATAATATTTCAAGCCAATTTTTTTTTCTTCTTTAATTTGCAGTTTTTTAAATCGAATATAATTTATTTTGACCACTTGAAAATATTATGTAAATTGAACATAAAATTTTTTAAATAAAACGAAAATCTCCTTTTTTTCAGATTCGACAGTATACGTACGTAGGAACCGTCAATTTTTTATTGCATTTATCAATAAACACGTCATAATCGTGTCACTTCAAATTATATAAATGTTTTAACTACCTACTTATTTTCATAATTGAATCCATCCTTTTTTGTAATTTTTCATAGAAAAATAAATGGAAAACTATCGGGAGTATAAAAATATAGTAATGGAAATATATCAAGGATATGGAATAATTAATTCACCCAGTCTATATGGCAGAGAGAGCTCGGGTAATGGTGCAGATTGATAATATCTACGGATATAATAAAATAGTAAATCTAATATTATTTCATGATATATGTAGGTATTGTAGTAAAAATAATTGAGACATTCCAAAGATTATAAGAAAACCCTTCCATTTTAAATTAATAAGTTTCACCTCTTGGTGTAGTGGTATGCATGAGGTGGACTCCTCTGCATTTGTGTAACTAAAATGAATGAATGCAATGTTATCTCATATAAGCATCTACTAAATCAAGTGTGGTTAGACCCGAATAATTTCAGTGTCCACTTATATTTGTCAACACTCTATCTATCGCTCACTCCATCGTGCTGTTCAATAAAATCATTTCACATTGTTCCGGTGAATCACGCTAAAGTGCAAACTAATGAGAAATAAACAACATTTTGAATGTGTACAAATACTTCGACGCCTCCTACGTATAATATATCGTAACCCACAAATCGTCAATTTTGAGTTTTTGGTGGATTTCGTCTGTATTTAACTATTAATTCTACCAAAACAAAAAAATTATGCCAATAATAAGGGCTTTTTTGGGGCGTATTTTGTCGTATCTACAACCAATGCATATGAACGAAAAATATTTTCAAATGCTCCTCCTGTAAAATCGCATTTTGTGGGTTACGATATTATACAGGAGGCGTCGACTTGTAGACAAATTACTGGATTATACCCATGTTGGGCTAATGTCAGATATTATTGATATCCCAACAGAGGAAGAGAAACTCTGGAAACGAATGTGGATTATCTAGGGCTTATCATTGGCTGGATTAAGTGGTCACTTGATGCATTACAACATTCCCCATTCCGCCCATCATCTGATAACCATATACGTCAAATTTTTTAAACTTGCTAATATATTGAACCCGCATTCGTGATATCACATTTCCAGTGATTTTCTCACTGTATTGGTGTAGGTAAGGCTCATCCGAACTTAATTACTTACTAGAAGACGCCTGAAGATGTCTCTTCAATTTTTATTTGCTTTATATTTTAACCAGTAAATCTTTTTAACAACATTTTGAATGTGTACAGGTCATAAGCCCTGTAAACGCCTAGATAATCCACATTCGTTTCCAGAGTTTCTCTGTCTCTGTTGGGATATCAATAATATCTAATGAGAAATTATTCTCTTCAAACCAAATGGAGCGTTTGATCCGTTAGAAATGATAGTCTATGTACATAGCTTGTAATAACCAAACAGGTTTTTTTATTTTAGTTTTTGTATAGTTCAAACTTTTTTAAAATATCATTCAAAGCGGCATTCATTTGTATCAGAATACATTTAGATATCCTTAAAATAAACTATACATACACAAGTTTGAGCTTTCACTGAATATTGATTATTAATAAATTTCAATACATTGCTGATTTTTTTTAGTAATTTTGGAATATGGCAGAGATATTTACAAGTAATTAAATAATTAAATATACTCTGAAGCAAGCGACTCGAATAGAGAGCTGCCTTACTCACAAACACTAAAAACTGTTTGAGATATAAATAAACAATTGGGGGTCAAAAATCAAATGATTTATTTATTTAAAAAAACATATTTCCACAGTACAACAATGGCTGGGTTATCTGAAAATAATAATCTCTTTATTTCTTACAGAAAATAAACTTAAGTATTGGTATTTCTCCTTAACACAATCGCCATTATCATTAATTTACTAAAACAGCGTATAATACAATAAGCGACTACCTAAAGTCCAAAAAAACATTAAAAATTCCCTAAACCTATTTGTAAGCTTAGTAATAATAAATATGTACAATGCAACTACGCGGTAAATACTTTTGACTGGAATTAATTAATACAACTATCTTTACAATTTTTAAGTCAATCACAAAAATGTCTTAGTGCAGACTTGTGGAGAATTTCAATTTGTTGTAACTCTTTAAACACTCGACAATCCACGTAAATGAATAAAATGTTACACCTAAAATACAAAAATTAGACTTATTCAGCCGTGGCAAATGGAATTCATCACAAGTCTGGCCTAAATTGGTAACACTCGATTAAAGATAATTATTTGGCCTTATTTATAAATCATTATTCAGTTTACTATTTGTCAAGAGAAATCCTAAGGCTAGAGAAAAATTGTGTTTTGCCCTATACTTATAGCGCGGGAACCAAGTGATGCCAAAATGGGAGCTATTATTTTTTAACAAATAAGTAATAGAAATAAAAACTGTCACGCTAATTCCCTATAATATGATGTACTCTTTAATAATAATTGTTATTTGGCTGCCATCTTTAGTTATAAATTCATCAATTAAAAAAAAAACTGTCAAAAATGCGGATCTTAAGAAACGTATATGACATGTGATACACTTAAGCTCTGTGGCCATCAATACATCTGAAATATCAAACAAAACAAGTTAGTAAAACCATGCATTTTCCAATAGTTTATCGAATCATTTAAACTTTGACAAAATGCATGGCTTCAAGCTTTTCACAAATAAATTGTCGACTTAAGATTTCTCAATGTAATTATAATTCATTCATCTGGGGCCTTATAGGATACATTTCGTCATACTGTTGGCTTTGATTTCCGTCAAGTTTAACTTTATTCTGGACTAGTTTCACCACACCAACATTGTCATAATATGCGCTACAGGAATTAAAATATAATTTAAACTAATTGACGGATTGCAAACAAAGGCAGCCATCTTAGAACAAAACAACACTGGTTTTATAATTATAGAGTAACGCAAAATTCACAAAATTTGAAAAACGCTCATCGTAAGGAATGGGTTAGTATACTACTACTGCTACTTTCCCTTATCCGTACCCAATGGTGCATAGGGCAATGGTATCTTGGGTAAGTATAGTGAATGTAATCTATAGCGTAAAATGAGGCTAAGACATCCGCAACTGATGTACAAATATTTCAATTAACAACTATCTTATCAAAAAGACGAGCAGACATCTGTGAAAATGAAATTCAAATATCTGAATAAGATGCTGTGTTGCAACTTCAAACAAATGTAAGCCTATTTGTATTGGAGAAGATGAAGTATTTTTTTAAGTCCGTTTTAATATCAAATTCGATTCCGGGTTCGATTCCGGGTGAGAACACAAAAATCAAAAGGTAAAATAAATAAATACATCAGTTTTTCTCGATTTTATCAAAATCACTCAGAAGGCTGTCTTTGTTTCTCTCTCCTTCAAACAATGTTCTAGAGATAATCAGCTCCAATACTCCGGGAACAGAGATAATCTCTCAAACACAAAATGAAAAATTTATCAAGCCCGGGTGTTTGTGATGCCTCTGTTATTGGGCCCCCTAAATAAATATGTCATGAAGCTTCCCAAAATCTTGTTTTGCATTTGTAAATGTTAGAAAAAATCTATGTGGTGCCTTGACCCAAGTTACACGTACAAATTTTATCATAAAGGAAGCATTGAAAAATATGTTTTAAGATACAAAGTCATAGAAAAAGATTATATAATGTAAGTATGTATACGGAAGTATAGACATTATTCAAAAAATATTGTTCTTGATATGGAGAATTCAGGTGTCATAGAAAGGGTATAAAATTAAGGTCAGGCGGAGAGATTTTTATTAAAGTAAATGTAAAGTTTAAAAAATATTTTTTCAGTAGCAATATGAACAGTCATCATATTTGCATTTTACTATACACGCTACATTTGGGGTGAAAGTCATAATTATTAGGGTGACATGAATATTGAATTACGATTCTACACCTATGTATAATTTTTACATCACATGTTGAAGAAACTAGATTACACTGAAAATTAAAAAAAAAATAAAAAATATTTACTGACCTACACCGTCTCATGTTTCTAAAATCATAAAAAAATATAATTAAATCTCCTCTGCACAATGTCATTGTATCAAAATAATATCTCTTAACATAAAACTAAGGACATGGTTATCTTATATCGCTGATCTGACTCAGTGGTCCCCATCGCCGCGGACTGGTCGACGTTTCATAATTTTACCACGGCCCGCTGAGGGGGGACGTTTTTAATTTTTTAATTTACTTTCGAAATAAAATGCAGTTATACTAAAAAATAAATATGAATATAATTTTGAGGCTTTTTCGGGCCCGCTACCATTCGGAGGCTGGGACCACTGTACTAACCTACTTGAAAATTATACTGAAATTATGGATTGTTTTCATCCCACAGCAAATCACAATAAAATTCAAATCGATTTATGTTTAACACACCAAAAGAAATGTTTGATTATTTTCTCAAGTGATTTTTTTATCTTTCTCTTGATGTGCTAACAAAAAAAAATATTCTACAAAATTAACTCATATTTATATTACTCAATAATTATGTAGATTCAATGGTTTCCTGCTTCAAGGTCGAGTTTTGTTACTCTGTGATATCTCCCTTCCACGCATAGGAGGACATATATGGATATGAGTGTGGGTGGGGGGCCTACTCCGGTGTAAGAGGGTAGTCAGCCGGCAGGGCGGAGAGCACCTCCTTGGAGACCTCGTTGTAGGCGTGCAGCATGGCCTCCCGCGTCCTCCTGATCAGCTCCGTGATATCATCTTCCGTCAGTCCCTTGGTCTCAATCGGCTCCAGGCAGGTTATTATCACGCGACCTGCATGACACAAACATGATATTTTCATATATTTTAACCACCTAAACAGTCCAGAAGAAAAATTGATTGGTCGCAAGCACCCGATTCTTCTACTTGGTTCTGTCACCCGCCAGCCTCTTCATCTCTTGGTAGCTCCTCAAATCTAACTATGTCTAAGGCAACCTCCAAGATTATTGCCTTCAACTTCCAACAAGAATTTCAGAGTAGACAGTATGACATTCCATACTTGAGAAATACTACCGTGTCTGAGGTGTCTAGTTACCCACTACGTCACTCACTATGTCATCAATAGGCATCTACGTCACACGTTTCATGTATTGGCCTAAGTGCTGGAGTCTTAAGACAGTGGAGTTTGATAATAAGGAGAGATGATTACACCTATGGAGATATGGAGTCAATGTTGAGAATCTCTAGTCTTCAAAAGCGTAGATCTAACATTGATTCCATTTTCATATTTAAATTGCTAAATGGCATGATAGATGCACCATCTTTACTGACTCAAGTGACTTTTTGTATTCCGGTCCGTAGGCTTAGTCACCACAAAACTAACTATGGTTTTCATGCCCCATTGTCTCGATTGTGTCGTATTGTAAACTCAAGACGGGATCTGGACTTGTTCTGTGTAAGTCTATCAAGATTTAAACATTCACTGAAGTAGACCCGATAATCCTGTCTTGAGTGTGTCCACATTTTTATTCTAACTGTCTTAGCTTCACCAATTTAATGTTCTGTCACTTATTTTTACTACTTGTTATCCCTATTTTGCTTGTCTATGTATTTAAAATGGATTTTTTTCCATAAATATATTTTTTTTTAAATAAGCGGTGTTTTGAAATTAACCCTAGGAAGCGTATATTTTGTGAAAATTTGTATGGAAACGCCTGAAATCATTCCCTTGACGATGGTAAAGAGCAGGCCCAAGTGCCGGATGTTATGGCCTGTCCAGTAGGATCGTTGCCTTGTTTCGCCAACCCTGCCAATACCTTGTAGTACTTAGGTTAGGTTAGGTTTGATTAGGTTAGGTTAGGTTAGGTTAGGTTAGGTTAGGTTAGTCAGCTCACCGTTGCCGAAGATGTTCCTCTCCCTGTTGATGAAGTAGTAGGGGGAGTACACGATGGGCAGGATGGGGACCTGCGCCGCCACGGCCATCTTGAACGCTCCGCGACGGAAGCTGAGCAGACCGCGCTTCTTGTTGCGCGTTCCCTCGGGGAACAACCAGATCTTCGTCTGTAATGGCCCAGGAAAAACAACATTGTGAGAATAGACAGGGAACCAACCAGGGGAAATTTATCAGTGATAAACACTGTCAAGGCAGTTTTCTGAAACGATTTGAAGGCTCCAGGTAACACACAATGGATTGAATAATATATAATCATTGTATAACTACATATTATATGTATAGCGGTTAACAATGGCAGGTCCATGCCTCATTATGGCCGGCACAATTGGTGAAGCTAATAACTAATTACTTATAACTAATTATAATTACATGGCCTCTCTTGCAAACACATAAAACTCGCTGTTTTGTGAAGGTCTCCATACTAAGAGATACTATATTGTAATAGATATTACTTCAGAGAATGCAACAAAGGATTAAAACAAATTGCATATACATGGTGTAACAAAACTCGATGTACAAGCGGGAAACCAGTGAATCTACATCATATTTGGAGTCGATTTTATAGAGTAAAATTTTTCGATTTGACCCATAGTTTTTGAGAAAATTAAGTAAAAAGTTGATAATTTTTTTGCTAAGTTTTTGGAAATATAATTTATTTAGTCAAATTATTCATAAAGAACACATAATAAAAACCGCATTTTAATAAGAATTCATGCAATTTTACTTAATCTGCGATACTTTTTTGAAAGGAAAAAAATATTTTCAAGCTCAGATTCAAAATTCATATTATAACACATTCAACTCCAAATATGATGTAGAATGTAGATTCACCAGTTTTCGGGTATTACTACGGACTCCATGTATATGGCACTTAAAAATAACATTTTGAGTGTGTCCAAACCCTTTGAATGGTTAATGATCATTAATCCATTTCCACTGCCAAAGTGGAGCATATGGATTCCACAAACTGCCTCCAGGCTAAGCGATCGGCCGCCGATTCTTGTTCATCTTCTCAAGAGAATACGGATAGCTAGATGTTTATAGGGCTTATGGCCTGCCAGTGGCTTGTAAAGAGCCCACTTTACAACTTCCGCTTAGTATTTGATATCCATAACAGAACTTGTACATATACAGTGAAATATTTAGATATCCATATTCCCTTCCAAACTTCTCGTCTCTGTTGGGATGTCAATTGTAATTGAATGCAAGCCGTCGGCATTGCGGGTAAAATCCAGTTTATTTCTCTACGCTCAAAATGTTGTTTAATTAGTAAGTAGGTACATAGTTTTTTTCAAAGCGGATATTGTTAGGTATTTTAAACAGTTTCCTTCTGAATTATGATAAAATAAAACGTTGTTATGTGTTGATATTGGTTAATTCTATCAAATTTCTTCCCTAGCCCTTACCTCCCCTCAGACCCCCAGTACATCAACTGCCACCACTTAACGGGCAATTTATTAAGATTTTTTTTAAAAATACCTTCTTAGTATTTTACCATCACCACTGTTCCAAGATGTTTTTCTATTTCTTATAATTACCAATTTATGTTAAGACCGCTATATACGGGACAGTTTTCTGCGCAGTTTTCTATGCAGTCTGAAAACGGTCCCGTATACAACGAAAACTGTTTAAAAAACTGCGTGCTTATGTCAGATTTAAGCTGACATGACAGTTAATCATTTTTTATGTAAACGTTTAAGTAGACATTGGTTTATTGTATGTTTTTAAATACGCGTAAAAACCAATTTCATATTTACATTATTAGCTAAATATACAATTTCTGCTGAGAGCAAACATACGATAATAACTTACAATCGCGTTTCAAAAATACACATATTTAGCGTGTCTTTTGACAGAATTGACAGACTGCACCTTATTTTTCTGAACAAGAAACTGTGTAGTCTTCTGAACAAGAAACTTTCCCATATATAGCCTTCCTAAATATAGTGTCTTTTCACCAGTCCATGGGAGAACTTTACTCCCGAAACCAGGTAGTGTAGGTAAATTCTATTTCTATAGAACAAACCAATAGTAACTCATAACATTTTTTTATTCAATCATAATTAATTATGAAATGTTACGAAGTGAATGCCGAATCAATCAACGAAATAAGTTTACCTTATTTTTGACCATGAGCTCTGAGGTGGCCTCCAGCTGCCTGTAGGACTCCTTGGGGTTGGTGCGGTCTATGAACACCACCCCAGCCAGGTAGGCCGCCAGCCCAAACGGCCAGACGTAGAACACCTCTTCTTGGCGATACTGGCGCACTTGTCCATCACGTGCCATATGTTGAACATGCCTGCGGATACAAAGACAACTAGTCCAGTAAATACAGGGTGTAACAAAACTACCAGTACAACACGAAATCTGGTGAATCTACTTCTGTATCTGGTTAAATACATACGACTTATTATTTTTTCATTAAATGTGTTGAAAAAGTTATTGTTTATACAATAAAAATAATGAGACTACATTTTTTTATAAATTATAAATATCGTAATACTTCAAAAGTTATAAATGGATAGGCAAATTATTTTTATTTATTATACTATGTAATTATTTTTTCTGAATTCTACTATTAAAATTTGATAAAATTTTAACTGATTATGTAATACAATATTTTACACATAGCATAATCAGCCTATAAACGTCCAATATCTAGAGATAAATCTTCTTTTAGAGAGAGAAACGCTTTTTGTATATGGGCGCTCTCAACGAGTCGCTCCGCCGCGCAGCATTAACGTTTTTTTTTCAAGAAATGTGATTAAAATGTTATTGTTTTCATAAAAGAATATAACGAGACCACTTAAACATATTTTTTATTTTATAAATATCGCAAAACTTCAAAAGTTATTTACCAAAAAAAAAAAATTAATAAATACAAAACTTACTATTTTAAATTTTTTCTCTATTTCTACTATGAAAAGTCGATAAAATGGTTTCAGAAATGAATTCCTTGACCTTGATTTATGTGAAAACGATATCAAACATGACCTAGTAGTCAAACTGACTTAGATTTTAATAGTATGTATGACTTTTGAATCCAGGTTGAAAAATAAATATTTTTTCTTCACACAAAAGCTTTCATTAGTACCGCAGATTAAGTAAAATTATCAATCTTACGCTTCACTGCCAGTCCAAGGTATCACGCATGAAATATTAATATGAAACCACATTCCAGAAAACTATGGTTCAAAATATCTTCGTCGTGGAAAAAATAAATAATCTTGCAAATCGTACTCCCTAAGAATTATGTTAGATTCACTGGTTGGGCTACGCTTTTTATCATCGTGGAATAATTACGTTCCATGTTTCATCCGCTAACTCCCGGAAACAAAATCCAAATAGCCTTACTGAAGCCGATGACCGAATTGTCACTCCGTTAGCCTAAAGTTTTTAGATCAATTGCCATAGATCAACTGATTACTGAAATTGTAAATATGAATAATAAGCGTAGCGCTATTTACAACATTTTAGGTGTGTTCAAATACTTGTTCTTAAAGCTGAATTTCTCCGTACAAAAGTAGGTAATATATTTAATTTTTATGTTATTTTAATAGTAAATGGAGCAAGATTGACGCAGGTTTGAAGAATTTGTACTATATTGGGAAGTATGTTTCAAGAGACGGAAATGTGGATAAGACATTGAGAGAAGGGTTAGTGCCGAAACAGAGTAAATGGTGCCTTGAAATCGATAGTGGCAAATAACTACTTATCGAAGGAAGCAAAATTGGCAGTACACAACAGAGTTCTGGTACCAACCCTTATGTATGGTAGTGATGCGTGGTGTTGGAAAAAGAAGGATGAAACTAGACTGAATGCTGTTGAAATGCAATCTCTCAGGCGAATGTGTGGTAAGACTATGTATGATAGGTGTACAAATGTCGAAATAGAGCAGAACGAAGGCTGAGATAAGCATTATCGACAAAAATTAAGAAAGGTCTTTTACGATGGTTCGGTCATGTGAAGCGAATGAGTGATGAAAGAACGGCTAAAAGAAGTTTAAATGCAAGTGTGCCTGGATGTAGAAGCCGCGGAAGGCCGAGAAAGACATGGCTTGACCAAGTACGTCAAGTACTTGAAAGTGGTCATGTGAAAAGTCGGAATAATCGGCGTATGTGCATGAGAAGATGTATGAATGTAGAGGAAGCTAAGGAAGTCTGTCAGGACAGAGTGGTACGGCGTTCTATCCTCTCTGCCTACCACTACGGGCGTGATAGTTAGTTAGTTACTTAGTATATATTTCTACAGAGATGAAGTAGATTTTTTTTCGAATTTGGGAATATGCATATTCAAGCGTTTACAAGGCTTATGACCTGTCATTGGCTGGGTTTAAGTGGCCACTTGACGTACTACAACTACTATTTCAGCGAATATGCTATCCCGGCTATTCCCGAAATCTCTGTACGGCTATTAGTTTAGTCTCTTGACTTTGTTGAATTCCTGTCTCACCGAGAACGTCGATCATGGACTGGTGGTTGGCCACTATGACGGCCCCGCGGTCCTCAGCCAGCACGTGCGGCCGCCGCAGCTCCCACTCCAGCCCGATCAGCCGCGTGATGTGCTTCAAGATGGCGGACACGTACCTGGAACCACAAGCGTGCATTGTCAAACAAACAAACAAACCAACCACTTTACTCTATATACACCCGAGATACACACAGATCTACAGGTAATACATGGTATAACAAAACTCCGATGGACAAGCGGGAAACCAGGGAATGGTGTAACTTAACAACTTGCCGTGCTTTTTATGAGGACTAGTCTATTGCTAAATCCATGGATAATAGGTTATAAAATTTATACAGTAGGTTAAGATAGGTTGGGTTTAATAAAATAATTTAAAAATCAAATGGCTATTTAAAAGCAATATCCTTTATATAATAGGTTATGAAATTTATACAGTAGGTTAATGATAGATTAAAATCAAATAGATTTTGAAAAGCGAAATTTGACAATACATAATAAAGGCGTGACCTAATCGCGTATCAACCAATCACAGCTTTACGCTTTACTCTACAAACCAGAGAGAAAAAATGTTTTGAAATTTTGACAGCTGCACGGCAAGTTATTAAGTTACCCCCAGTGAATTATATTTGGGGTCGATTTTATAAAAATATAAAAAAAATTGACCAAAAAGTTTTTGAGAAAATTGATTTCGAAGATGATTTTTTTTTCGATTATTAAAAAAAAAAATTTTTTTGATAAAAGAGCATTTGAGTTCTTATGATATACTCAAATATTTCAATTTAGGGGCTGCTTTCAAATAGTCGGAAATAACTGTGCCAGAAAGCAGGAAACAAGCTGTGCTAGCGTGGGTTTCGAACCTAGAGATTCCAATCTGGAGTCTTCGAATCTACCACTAGACCACAATCCGGTTCAAATATTATTGCATTATTATTGCAAATATTTGTCAAACACCATGTATTAAGTCAAGTTGATACTATCCATCAATAAAACAAAATCAAAAACAGCATTTTAATATGAATTTGTGCAGTTTTACTTAATCTGCGATACTAATGGGAGCTTTCTGGAGATGTACAAGCGGAAAACAAGTGAATCTACGTCATATTTGGAGTCGATTTTGAAGAATAAAATATTTTGATTTGACGCATAGTTTTCGAGAAAATTGAACAAGAAGTTGTTTTTTTTTTTCGATAATTTTTTGCAAATTGTTATCAAATATAATTTATTTAGTCAAATTAATACTTTTCATTAATAAAACAAAATCAAAAACAGCATTTTAATATGAATTTGTGCAATTTTACTTAATCTGCCGTACTAATGAGATACGTAATTTATTAGAGAAAAACTTTTTTAAAGCTCAGATTTAAAAATCAAGTTACACATTCGACTTCAAATGTGATGTAGATTCACCAGTTTTCGGGTTGTACTACGAGTTTTGTTACACCCTGTATAGTACTAAAAAAATATAATTAAAAAAAATTATATATATAGTTATTTTCGTATGTTTGCACACAGGAAATTGTTAATTATAGCTTATATATTATAAATATATTATTAGTTTTTTTACGTTTTTCAAAGCATTCAATATATCAATACCTGATATTTTTGATATCTCAACAGAGACAGAGAAACTCTGGAAACGAATGTGGGTTATCTAGGCGTTTACAGGGCTTATGACCTGTCATTGGCTGGGTTAAGTGGCCACTTGATGTATTACAACATTCCCCATTCCGCCCATCATCTGACAACCATGTATGACAAATTTTTGAAACTTTTGAGACCAGTAAGTAATCAAGTTCGGATGAACCTTACCTACACCAATAAAGTAAATTGCCCCAAAAAAATGCTTGACTATATTCTCAACAGATGTCACTATAGGGAAAGAATATTTAAAATCTGTCGACAACACAACTCGCATGTGGATTCTTCTGTACAAACTCAACATATATACAAGTTTCAAAAATTTGTCATACATGGTTGTCAGATGATGGGCGGAATGGGGAATGTTGTAATACATCAAGTGGCCACTTAACCCAGCCAATGACAGGTCATAAGCCCTGTAAACGCCTAGATAACCCACATTCGTTTCCAGAGTTTCTCTGTCTCTGTTGAGATATCAATAATATCTGATATCAGCCCAGCATGGGTATAATCCAGTTATTTGTCTACAAGTATTTGTATTCATTCAAAAATGTTGATATCAATATCTACTTTAACGTTTACATAAAAACAATTGATTGTCAGGTCAGCCAAAAGTCGCGCGGACCATTCAATATTCCTCACAGTTTTCGCTTTATACGGGACAGTTTGCAAACTGCACGAGAAATTGTACAGTTTTCTGTACCGTAAAAATCGTGATAAATTATTGAAGAAGCCGCACAGAGCGTGATTATACTGAGAGTATAAATATCACGAGTAACCTTACACTAGATGCATAATAACAAAATCTGTGCACGATGTGTTTAATACAAATAGTTCATTTTCATTTCAATTCTATGACGCACAATGGATCATTTTAAAACGAATAAAATAATAACGGATATTTTTTCATTCTTTGTGTTTAAAGAACCTTTGTTTAAAATTTGGAGCATATGGACTCTGCATAATTCCTCAAAAAGTATTTTTATTTTTAGAATACCTAATGACTTCTCATTTTCAACATTTAATAATCATCACCACCATTCCACGAATGCTTCCCATGTAGAGCATATGGATTTTAAAAAATACGAGAAATAATATGTAACTTTGTAACTTATTAAAATAAAATTAATATGCGTTATGGGTGCTAATTTCAAATAACGCGTTTATTTTTGATACCAAGATGGCGGACGCAACTTTTTTTGACATGAACATGGGTATCATTTTCAAGGTTATTGAAGGTTCTGGTTTCGGATTTGAAATATTTCTATGTGAATAGGGTTCTTCCCGATAGCATGAATATTCTCTTGAAAACGTTATAAATATTTAAAGTATATTTTTACAATTCCAACGATATAAAACACAATGATTAAAAATTTTGTTTTCATTTATAAATTTATGTTTTAAAAACACGAAAATACGAATGATTTTTAACGCCCGTTATTGGCTAATGACGTCATTTCCGTCTACCGTGAAAGGCGTGAAATTCCATTCCGTAGTGAGCGCCTATATTGCTGTGACGTCACACCGCTTGCGCGCCAAATGGAGGATTTTGCGAGCGATTTGAAAAAGTGCTATTTCAAAAATTCATGACATCGTAAAAATTTAAAAAAAAATTACTTTATGTTGTAATTTTTCAATTCATTTTTTGAAATCAAAAATAAAAAATCGGAAAGAAACCAATTGAGAATAACCGCCGGGAATCGAGTTCGCGATCTCATTAATGGTACCTCTAAGCCCTACCGCCACACAAGTCCGACAATAAAGGCAGAAATGTAAATAAACTTGGCGGAATGCGAGATTATTGATTGCGATTAATATAGCTTCATGTAAACGGACCTTGATCTATTTTATTAGGGCCAAGATCAACAGATTATTTTCTGAGTAATCCTATTACGATTGTGTATCGTTATATTTCCTACGTACGTACATTGTGCGGATAGTACGCACTATACCATATTACACTAGACACTCGCTAGACTAGGTCACGTACCAGATAACAGTTTAATACGGCTGCTAAATCAATTAGCTATTTCAATGAAAAATATATACTTTATATTAAATCTAATTTATTTCACATTTTGCAAACTGAATTTCATTAAAATATTCGATTTTTTACACAAGGAACTTGAGTTAAACTTGAAATGCCGCAGCCAGGGGTTATCTTTATTTATTATAGAATATACTTAAAACTTAAAATAGGTCTAAATGGATATTTATTTGTATGAGACAGATTAACAACGAATTTTTAAAAATATATGTTGAGAAATCTGCGCAATATCTGGGTCATATAAAATAAATATATTCTGCAAATCGACTCCATTTATATGATGTAGATTCACTGGTTTCCCGCTTGTACGTCGAGTTTTGTTATACGGTGTATAATATTATGACATATGGCGGACTTATGACTATTGGCCATTTCTTCCAGTCAACCCTCTTAAAATAAATGATAAAAAACTTGAAAAAGAAGTGACATAATATATCGTTTAGCGCTTTTTTTTTTTTTTCGACCACCACCTTACCACCCTTTACGAGTATCCGATCATTTAGGCAGCAGTTTAAAGATAAGCTTATCGTTCCCAAATTATTGATAGCGTTAAATTTCCTGGTTATAAGATTTGTGCAAATATTTATTAAACAGAGTAGGTACCCTACGAAAACGGTTGCAAATATTATCTACTATAAAATATGTTTGAATATTCTGCGATATTGTAAATGTAGTAGAATTTTGAAATACACCGCGATCTGACGATTATTAGAATGCACACAATAGGGTTCTTCCCGATAGCATGAATATCCTTGGAAACGTTATAAATATTTAAAGTATATTTTTGCAATTCCAACGATATAAAAACACAATGATCAAAAATTTTGTTTTCATTTATAAATTTATGTTTTAAAAACACGAAAATACGAATGATTTTTAACGCCCGTTATTGGCTAATGACGTCATCGAATTGAAAAAGCGCTATTTCAAACCGCGCTAATTTTAGCCGTGTAATTTTTCAATCAATTTTTTTTAATAAAAAATAAAAAATCGGGAAGAACCCAATTGTTCGCTATTCTATTCGTAAGCAGTTTACGTCAGAGCTACGGGACGTGGACGCGACTTGGGAAGATGCACTGGAACTGACGCTTAGCTCCAAAGGTATCACATAAAAAAAAAAATGTGAAAACCACATGCAAATAAATATTTCATATTGACCCCGTCACGCGTCGTCGTCGGGAGTTGAACCCGCGGCCTCATGCATGGTAGTCCAACGCCAACGCACTATCTACTACACTACGAGGGTAGACAGTGTGATAATATATAATATGTGTGTATGTACTAAAAAAAAATGTTTTTTCTGTTGTTGCGCTTACGGTAAATACCTGCACTACTTTATTACATTGGTTGGTTGGAAGAAATTGCCAATTAGGCAATAAACCCGCCAATGAACACAACTCTTTGTACAAAAAGCCAAATAAATAAATAAGTAATAAAACTTTTGGTTGTCTGTAAAGTCGGTTTACGGACGATAATTTCACGTGATAACGTCATAAGAAATTATTGATAAAAATAGCATACTTTTATGAATTGAATTGAATTATTATTACTGAATTATCATTATTTTGTATAATACAAAGGCAGGAGTTAATTGAAAATTAATATTTTTTCCATCTCCCTTCTACTCGGACGCATCGGCCGATGGAGTGGAAGAGAGAAAGATGCGTCACAAAACGAACGCTTAGGCCGATCGTGCCTCTCTATCGCTTGTTCCGCGCTCTCGCTTGCACACTCGGCTCAGGCGGAACGTGACAATGAGTCATATTCATTGATTTGTTAGACGTTATCACGTCAAAAATAGATTTTTAAAAAATCTTTTCTGCAGTAGAAATATGAATTCTAGCTACTCGTATCTTAATTTGCAGATCCGTTTGAGAGAATGAGTCGAAATCGGCAGAAAGAATACAGAAGTGGGTCTGGTTTAGTTTAGGTCCGCATCGTAATATCGACCAGCCGCAGCCGAGCTGACACGCACATCGTGGTCTTGTAAATATTGTATTCAAGTACTCCGTAAACCTACCAGTACCTACTGTGCCTTCCCAAATACTATGAACTAGATCAGCGTTCCCCAACCTTTTTCAGTCGCGGACCCCTAGGAAATCAAGCACAATTTTCAAGGACCCCCATTAGTAAAAAAAAAACAGCAATAAATTTTAGGACCATTTACTTTATAATAGTACCTACTACAAATACAAAATTTAAAAAATAATAAAAATACGTTAATAATTAACGCACAACAGCAACACTAACACGGTTAATAGGGTCTTATCTTAAAATTTATTCGCTAATAAAAAAATATCCTGACCAGACTCTATTAATGTGAAGGTTGGTGTTGCTTTTTTGAAACTAAATTAGTAATGTTTGGGTTGATGTTACTACTCAGTTGTAGTCTCAGATCGGATTCTACTTGCAATCTATTTCTGTATTTGTTTTTAGTGTAAACAAGAGCAGAGAATGCTTTTTCACATAGGTTTGCATAAGCAACTATGCACAAAATGGGTACTTTGCAACAATAATTAGTAAGTACTTATATAAATGTTTTAATCTTTTTAGATAGTTAAGAGATAGCCTATAAGTGGATGTTATTTTTAGAAATTAATATAAGTGTATGTCTGTTAGCTGTCCATAAACAAATGTTTTTAAAAAAAAGGTTGTCAAATGGTTCAGAGACGTGACTGCGGACCCCATACATATATTCGCGGACCCCCAGGGGTCCGCGGACCACAGGTTGGGAAACACTGAACTAGATAGTTACTAGTAACCTGTGCTATGTCACGCACATTGCATACATATATTATGCCGCACAGTGTATCAGTTGTTTGCTGAGTAACAATGCCATCATAGAGAGTTTAAAAAAAGTCGATGTACAAGCGGGAAACCGGTGAATCTACATAATATTTGGAGTCGATTTTGTAGATTTTTTTATTTTTATTTGACCCTTAGTCTTCGAGCAAATTAAGTTTTTGCAAATCGTTATCAAATATTGTTTACTTAGCCAAAGAAAACCAAATTAAAAAACGCGTTTCAATAAGAATTTGAGCAATTTTACTTAATCTGCCATACTTGTGAAAACTTTTGTGAGAATTTTTTTTTTCAAGTTTAGATTAAAGTCATATTACACGATCGTATCCAAATACGATGTAGATTCACCAGTTTTCGGGTTGTACTACGAGTTTTGTTACTCCATGTAGAAGCACGGTTCGTTTGAAAATATAGAGCCTTAAATACAATAATAAATATAATTAAGTGATTGACTGCGCAATATTCGTTTGTTAGTTAAGTTGGAGATTTATTGATTATCACAATGGCGTGTGGCACTGTAATTATCACATGTAAAAATTATCACATAGTATTTTTTATTTCCTAACTGTGCTTTTTTTCTCATTTACAGGCTGTATGTTCTCTAGTAAAATTAAATAAATAAATAAATACCTACTATTTATTAAGGAAATATTCAGTCAAATTTTTGAAATTATGAATCCTATGTAAAAAAAAAAATCGAGAATCTTCAAAAACAATAAATATAAGTACCTAGTTGAAGAGCACATCAATTTTTACGGAATCAGCGTACCAGTTGATTATCTTGCCGTCATGTAATAAATGATCAAGATACACAACCGTCCATGCGCTTGGTAGCTGCAAGACGTGTTGTGATCTTCTTTATTGTACAGCGATCTTGAGGCGGTTTTTTATAAATCATCCAGAAATAAATAAACACTAATACAGTGCCATACGCAAAAAAATACGATGTAGAAAAAAACACAATAAATTAAGGCACTTACAGGCAGTTCTTGACATTCTTCGGATTCAGCGCAAACAGGGGTATGCACACAACGGCCAGGCACGATGACAGAAAGTAGAATATGAAGAACTTGGATTGAAACTTCACCGCGTTGTCCTCCTTCGAGAGCAGCTGCTTTATTATGTATGTACGCGAACAGCAAGACGGGCACTGAATACAGCACCAATCCCCACGAAATCATCGTGAAAATCACACAAAAACTTTCTAAAATACTTATTCAATACTGAAAATGACTCATTACAAGTAAAACAACTCGCTAAGTTATCAAAAAAATAACAAAACTTTATGATGTTTGACTAAAAAAAACACACTTGAATAATTTATTTTTGGCCACGATTTTTACACGCCGGACGCACTGTGCGCTAACTGTCAAATTCGACTAAAATTATTATTATACGGTTACAAACTTACGTTATTTTAAAATTGAGATCGATTTATTAACTATTAGATAATGAATGTAATGAGGTACTTTTTTTTTATTTTTACACTTAGTTTTGTTATAACTTAGACTTATTTTTAAATTGTAGTAATACCACGTTAATAATATTTTTGTAGTTGAGATTTATCACTTTTTATTTGTCCATGAGTTTTGTTATTATTTATTTTTAAATCTTCGATATGACGTGATATATTTTGGGTTCGCCAACTACACGAGTAGTTGACAGGAAGAATTGCTTGTTTTTAGCTTTGTAGACTAGTTGTTTCAGTGTTAATCGGACTAGTTGATTCAGAGTTGTTCAGAATAGTTGTTCAGACTAGTTGTTTCAGAGTTGTTCAGACTAGTTGTTCAGAATAGTTGTTCAGACTAGTTGTTTCAGAGTTGTTCGGACTAGTTGTTTCAGAGTTGTTCAGACTAGTTGTTCGAATTCGTTGATCACTTAGGCGCCGACGAGGCTCGAGTCAATTCAGAAGATCTGCAACAAAGAAAATTAACACATTAATTATAATTAAAAAACTAAACTATAAGAAGAATTAAAAATCGGCACTTAAATCCTAAAAAATAATTACTATCTAACTAACTAACCATCACGCCATTTAGGCAGAGGATAGAACGCCATACCACTCTGTCCTGACAGACTTCCTTTGCTTCCTCTACATTCATACATCTCCTCATGCACATACGCCGATTATTCCGACTTTTCACATGTCCACTTTCAAGTCTTGCCATGTCTTTCTCGGCCTTCCACGGCTTCTACGTCCAGGCACACTTGCATTGAAACTTCTTTCAGCCGTTCAATCATCACTCATTCGCTCCACATGACCGAACCATCGTAAAAGACCTTTCTTAATTTTGTCGATAATGCTTATCTCAGCCTTGCACTCTGCTCTAATTTCGACATTTGTACACCTATCATACATAGTCTTACCACACATTCGCCTGAGAGATCGCATTTCAATAATTACTAGTTTAGTTAAAAGAACACTTAAAAAATTAAGAATAATTGACAAGTTTCTTGTCTAAGAAATGATTAAGACACTTACACCATACGCAAATTATGAATCTCTGTTCATAGTATAGAAGATGTATAGAGATAAATACAATTTACGTATATTTAATATTACACAAATCACCAAACGAAGCTGATGGAATTTTAATTATTACTGAAAATATTTACGTTTAAAAATATCATATCATTTTCCATCTGATAAGCGAATCACTGATTACAAATTGTATTATTATAATGATATTATACAATTTTAAAAATGCTACTCAACATGAATACTCGCATTCGTCGTATATCGCATTGGGATATTTGAAATAATCAATATTTTTCATTTTTATATCCCTACAGAGATGAGGTAGAATTTTTTCAAATTCAGGAATATGGATATTCGAGCGTTTACAGGGCTTATGACCTGTCATTGGCTGGGTTAAGTGGCCACTTTATGTACTACGACATTCCCCATTCCGCTTATTAGCGAATATCCACACCAGGTAACAATTTTGGATTTTGTATATATGTTACGAATCGAGAATCATCCACCAGCGCGTTGAAAGCTCCATCTATGCATTGATATTGAAGTTAAGTATTTATTAGCAAATTACTTCATTTTTGATAAAGTTAAGATTCTCGATTCGTAACACATATATAAATACATATTATATATTTTATTTTTATATCCCTACAGAGATGAGGTAGAATTCTTTCAAATTCATGAATATATGGAGCGTTTAACTCGCTGGTGGATGATTCTTGATTCGTAGCATATATACAAAATCAAAAATGTTACCTGGTGTGGATATTCGCTATTAAGCGGAAATGTTGAAGTACCTACAGCGGCCTCCGTAGCGTAATGGTTAAGACGCTGGAATCACGATACGGAGGTTCCGGGTTCGATTCCCGGTGAGAACTCAAAAAATCAAAAGTGATTTTTCTCAAGCCTGGGTGTTTGTGACGTTGTTCCCCTCTGTAATTGGGCCTCCTGGCCTGTTGAGGTGGTTAAAAAAAAAAAATATATATATATATAAAGTGGCCACTTAACCCAGCCAATGACAGGTTATAAGCCCTGTAAACGCTCGAATATCCATATACGTGAATTTGAAAAAAATTACCTTATCTCTGTAGGGATATAAAAATGAAATATATACCTACTCCCGTCTCGGGATAAAATCCAGATTTGTGTACAAGTATTTGAACACGCCCAAAATGTTGTATAATCATTATTGCGGAATCGTTATAAAAGTAGCCATTATGTACAAAATCCCCAGTTTTCAAACTTAAAATTTAATTTGATTTGATAATTCACAATTAGAAATCGGGAATAAATATTTGTCAATAATGTTTTATTTATATACCGTTCATCTGACATTATTCCAAGTGCTACTGATGCAACCTGCTTGGAAAAACGTATATTTATATTGGCGTACCAACCCTTATGAATGGTAGTTAAGCGCGATGTTGAAAAAGTAAGGACGAAAGTAGATTGAATGCAGTTGAAATGCGATAGGTGTACAAATGTCCAAATTAGAGCACAGTGCAAGGCTGATATAAGCATTACCGACAAAATTAAGAAAGGGCTTTTACGATGGTTTGGTCATGTGGAACATATGAGTGATCAAAAACAGCTAAAAAAAGTTTAAATGCGAGTGTGCCTGGATGTAGAAGCCGAGAAGGCCAAAGAAAACATGCATGATCAAGTAAAACAAGTGCTTGAAAGTGGGCATGTAAGAAGTCGGAATAATCGGCGTATGTGCATGAGAAGATGTATAAATGTGGAGGAAGCAAAGGAAATCTGTCAGGACAGAGTGGTATGGCGTTCTATCCTCTCTGCCTACCCCTACGGGGAAATGGCGTGATGGTTAGTTAGTTAGTTAGCTATATTAACTATTTTCTTTTTAGCGTGTCTTTTGACAGACTGTACAGTTTTTTGAACAAGAAACAGTGATATTATTTCGTTACTGGTTCATTGAAAATGGATTATTTTTAGATGTAATATTTCGACGTTGGGAAGAGATAGAAACATGTTTCTTGGACAGAAATGTAGCGTTCTATGTGAGCTATAAAGTGGTGTTCTCAGTTTATTTTCAACAAGTTAAGACTCGGTGGATTCATGGTGCGATAGCGATATGTATACTGACGAATTGGTTTGAAGGATTCCAACATGTCGCATCCTTTCACATACGATTACTGCATGCTAAATCGAAATGTGCGCTAGATTTTGGTACACTGATAGCGCAGTTTACAGAAAACTTTGCGTTACATGAAATTAATAACATTATTTGTCATCCAAACAGTTGCTCGATCACAGATCAGTACCGACTCGGTAATAAGCGACGTGATAACGATTTCTTACCCATGGATGTTTAACGTTTTCGCG
This sequence comes from Micrasema minimum, assembly GCA_022494985.1. Taxonomy (NCBI): domain Eukaryota; kingdom Metazoa; phylum Arthropoda; class Insecta; order Trichoptera; family Brachycentridae; genus Micrasema; species Micrasema minimum. The sequence goes on from JAGVSP010001684.1 coordinate 42,232, forward strand.
ATCACAATGGAACACGCGTTAAAAGTTATCGATCGGGATTATTAAACGAGCGCATACTAGTCGCGAGCCATTTCCCGGGATATATCTTATTCGCACAAATCTTCATTCAATCTTTATTATAATTTAGTCGGTTTTCGGCAAGCCAAATATTGAGAAAAGCAGTCGACATAATAAAAAATCCGACAAGCGCGATGATTTGACGTTTGACGTACGGCCGTGTTAAAGCGTAGTTCGGCTCCGCTCGGCTCAGATCGTCAATTCTCGGCTCAGCGATCGCGGTATTGAACGGTATGTCATTGTGATCGCTCAAATCGTTAGCGTTAGCACGTGATTAGCACGCTTTTTAACTACGTCGATAGTTATCTGTGCTTGAGCTACAGGTCACAATATGGAAATATCACGTGTTACGAAAACCGATGAAAATATGTCAAATTGATTCAAAAATATTCATATTAATATTAAAATCATGTTGTAAAACAATGTTTTCATTTATAATTTTCGAAAAAAAATTGTAGAAAAATACCGTTTCACGAAAACACAACACTATTTTTGTCGTGGCCCCCGTGACGTCATAATTCGGTCTCGCTTCTACGTTTCTCATTTTTAGTTTGATAGTAAACGTCAAGGGCTACTGAATGGTGACGTAAAAGGGGCGTGGCCATAAAGATTAAGAAAACAACTTTTGGTTGTCTGTAAAATGATAATAAGTGAAATAATTTTACGTGATAACGTCATAAGAAAACATTGATGAAAAAAAACATACTTTTATGAATTGAATTGAATTATTATTACTGAATTATCATTTATTTTGTATAATACAAAGCAGGAGTGAATTGAAAGTTACATTTTTTCCATCCATAAATTTTGTTTTTTTTTTTTTCTTCTTGTGTGCTGCTGCTGTCTCCCTTCTACTCGGACGCATCGGCCGACGGAGTGGAATCGATTTATATAGAGATAGTCAATAGATGCGTCACAGACCGAACGCTTAGATGCTAGGAGATAGATAGAGCTGAGATGCACGTCACATGGGGGGCCTGGCGATGGAGCTCTGGATGGGGGGGGCGAGGCGGGAGGCGGTCTCCACACGGGTGGTTGTAATTAATAATAAATAATGATCGGGGTAGAAACTAACATACCCTACCACTGTTAATTTGGGCCGACTCTGGTTGGTTTGGGTGATGGAAACAATGACAATTTATAATACATAAGCCGAGACGGTGGTAGGGGGTACAATGAAAGTATTTGTTCGCGTACATAATCGTAGATTCATCCGTATTTTTATCACACTAACAATCTTAAAATCGCGGTTTAGCTTGTTGAAAAAATCGGTAGAGTTGGCTGGACTGAAAAAAGACTTGATAGTCTTTAAAGCAGTCTAGGGAAAGGGTGGGGCTTTCATTGTAAAAGTACTTTTATGACTTATCAATTTGAATCATTGTAAAACTAAAAAAACGCGATTTTTCCCAATTCACAACGCCAACGTGGCGTTGTTGGTCGTTGGGTAGGTGTGTAACATAGTATATCATTACAAGGAAGGTAGATATGGGTATTGGGTACAGTTTCGTCATCACCAAATTGTTGATTAGTTGACAATCAGTAATCAGCCACTCTATCGGCAATTTATCTAAGCTTTACGGCCCACTTATCATCCCAGTGAGGCTATTTTTGATAGATTACGCGTAGATAACATCAGTTTTAAAAACACGATGTACAAGCGAAAAACCAGTGAATCTACATAATTTTTGGGGTCGATTTTGCAAAATATTTTTTTTATATTAATTATTTATTAATAACTATAGTTTTCGAGAAAATTGAGTTGATTTTTTTCAAATTGTTATCAAATATAACTAACTAACCATCACGCCATTTCCCCGAAGGGGTAGGCAGAGAGGATAGAACGCCACACCACTGGCACACTTCTCTTGCTTCCTCCACATTCATACATCTCCTCATGCACGCACGTCGATTATTCCGACTTCTTACATGCCCACTTTCAAGCACTTGTTTTACAATTATTTATTTAGTCAAATTAATAGTATCCATAAATACTAGAAAATAATAAACCGCATTTTAAAAAGAATTTGTACAATTTTACTTAATCTGATGTACTAATAAAAGCTTTTATGAGAAGAAAAAAAAACATTCAATCTCAGATGAGTACTACAACTTTTGTTACACAATGTATTGTAAAAGATTACGATCGATCGCACTGAATACACGACCTCTTTGTTATTTTTTTAAATCACGATACTGGTTATACACTGTGTCCCACGATGAGACCGCAAAACTCCGGAGGGTGATTGTTCATGGTATTTTGAGAAAAAAATCCTTATAAAGTTTTTTGATACGGGCATTTTTAATAATTAATTAAAAAAAAGTATTAAAAAAAAGGGACTATGTAATACTGGCTTCTGTTTGAAATGCTAGCGGTGGCGGGGTGGCGGTGGGCGGGGAGGAGTGGGGGTCCGCTCTGGTCACGAACGCCTTGCCTTGTGCGGACATTCGAAATTCGAATTTCATATCTGAAATTGGTGCAGGTCACGTGGTGTTAGCCAGTTCAAAAATGGACGGTATTACACGCGTGAATTTTTATTTATATTTTAATCATTTTTTTAAGAAATTAGAATTGAGTTTTTTGAAAAACTTTATTAAGATTTTTTTCTCAGAATATCATGAATAATCACCCTCTGGAGTTTCGCGGTCTCATCGTGGGAAACGGTGTATAGATGCTAAATACCAATAGAACCCCCCTTGTACATGATTTTAACAGTACATTAAGTTTGCAAGCACCCGGTTGCGGGTTCGATTATCTAGTCAGTATGAAATACTAATTCAATAGGGTTCTTCCCGATAGCATGAATATCCTTGAAAACTTTATAAATATTAAAAGTATATTTTTACAATTCCGACGATATAAAACACAATGATCAAAAATTTTGTCTTCATTTATAAATTTATGTTTTAAAAACACGAAAATACGAATGATTTTTAAAGCCCGTTATTGGCTAATGACGTCATTCCCGTCCACCGTGAAAGGCGTGAAATTCATTCCGTAGTGAGCGTACACCGCACGCGCGCCAAATGGAAGATTTTGCGAGCGATTTGAAAAAGTGCTATTTCAAACCGCGCTAGAAAATTCATATGACGTCGTAATTTTTTTTTAAAAAATCCCCTTGATATTGTAATTTTTCAATCAATTTTTTGAAATCAAAAATAAAAAATCGGGAAGAACCCAATTGTGATTTTTCGAAAAAAAAAATTACATGTATCTACTGTCATCCGGCAAAGACGTTTCGGCTGGCTAGGCCATACATATATATGTATACTACGTATGCCTCCCGAGAGCCGCCACCATGCTTGCCTATTTTACAAGGCATTAGGTTCTCGGCGTCCTGGACGTCCACTGTTGACAATTCGCCGGCAGTTTGAGTCAGAGCTGCGGGACATAAACTTGACCTAAGTAATCAAATCAATTTGTTGCCGCGGTGAAACCGCCGCGGCGAGTGACGTTTGAAGGTTTGAAATACAATAAAAATAGTGTGCGTGATAAAATCTAATTTTGATCGTATCAATATTATTTCACAAAACAAAAAATATTTTCAACGTAATTAAATCGAGCATGATATAAAATAAGTAGGTACTTATTTTACAGTGACATACGATTTTTACTCGACCTTGATAATGAAGAGTTATATTTAAATTACATAATTTATTTATATATTTAAGCGTTTAAGATTGTTTTGTTGTATAATTAGTTAAATAAAAAAGGTTGATATTGAAATCTCAACAGAGGAAGAAAAACTCTGGAAACGAATATGGATTAGAGACAGTCAGAGTCAGTTTTAAGAAAGTAGAGAAGTAAGAGTCAGCTTTCATTAAGGAATCACAGTCAGAGTCAGCTTTCATTAAGGAATCACAGTCAGAGTCAGCTTTCATTAAGGAATTAGAGACAGTCAGAGTCAGTTTTTAGAAAGTAGAGAAGTAAGAGTCAGCTTTCATTAAGGAATCACAGTCAGAGTCAGCTTTTATTAAGGAATTACAGACAGTCAGAGTCAGCTTTCATTAAGGAATCACAGTCAGAGTCAGCTTTCATTAAGGAATTAGAGACAGTCAGAGTCAGTTTTTAGAAAGAAGAGAAGTAAGAGTCAGCTTTCATTAAGGAATTAGAGACAGTCAGCGTCAGTTTTTAGAAAGAAGAGAAGTAAGAGTCAGCATTCATTAAGGAATTACAGACAGTCAGAGTCAGCATTCATTAAGGAATTACAGACAGTCAAAGTCAGTTTTCATTAAGGAATTAGAGACAGTCAAAGTCAGTTTTTTGAAAGCGGAAGATTTGGGGTCGAAAGTTTCCAGCCAGGTCCCGCAGCCCAGCAAATTATTATAATATTATATTAATAATTTTGATATAAAATAATAAAATTAATATCGCGCGACAAGAACTTCCCCCGGTAAAAAATTACCATCAGCAACAAAGAATTTTCGTTAAGTGTAGAATAAAGAATAACTCACAGCATGTTGACACTATTTATAGTAGATAGTATACAATATGTCTTGTATTGATACAGGCCGCAAACTGAACTATCAACACACGCACTCACTACTACTACTTATCTATTAATATAATATCGTGTTCCATACTCGCAGATCATCCGAACAGCTGTGAGGATACGGCCATAGAGGAATGTTAAAAGATAATATCTATTTGTGTGCTCTAATAACACAATTTCGTACAGTGTGTACCAACGAGTATGTGCGTAGATTTTCAAATCATTCACCCACACAGCAGACTCCTGAAGTTGGCCACTTTAAAACGCACCGTGGCTTCAAAGCATTTTATTCCTGAGATAGCAAACATACCGGAAGCACTGCAGTGCAAAACCTTGGTAAGCGGTTCACTATTCTAAGGGCGATATTGTACTGAAATCTTATAATAACCGCGTTTAGGTAAAATACAGTAAGTGACCTATACACTACATATAAGGGGTGTAACAAAACTCGATGTACAAGCGGGAAACCAGTGAATCTACATAATATTTGGAGTCGATTTTGTAGAATAAAATTTTTCGATTTGACCCACAGTTTTCGAGAAAATTGGGTACGAAGTAGATTTTTTTTTTGCAAATTGTTTTCAAATTTCATGTGTTTCGTCAAATTAATACTTTCCATAAAGAAAACAAAGTTAAAAAACGCGTTTTAATAAGAATTTGAGTAATTTGACTTAATCTGCCATACTTATGAAAACTTTTGACGAAAGAAAAAATTTTTTTTTTTCAAGCTCAGATTAAAAAGTCATATCATCGTACATCGAGTTCTGTTACACCCTGTATATCCTATTATTATTATTATGGATAATTTATACAGCGCCGTTTTCGTATAAATATACCTCAAGGGCGCTTCAAATATTGAAGTAAATGGGAAATTTAAAGTGAATGAAAACTCAATTTCCGAGTAGAAAACACAATTATCAAAATTAATCAAAAGATTTAGAGAACTAATGGGTCTTAAGTTTCTTTCGAAACATCACTTCACTCTCACAGTTGCGCTCTTCTGGTGGGAGAGCATTCCAAGCCACAGGGCCCGCAACCGCAAAAGCGCGCTCCACAAATTTTGTGCGCTGATTGCGGATCGGTACTAAATACCCTGCCTGTAGCTGTAGATGTAGCTGATCGAAGTGTGAGACGTCTTTCAGCTATCTGGAATACAAAGCTCTTTTAAATACTACTGCTCTCCCTTATTCGGATCCAGTGGTGCATACGGCATTGCATTGGTACACCAAATGCAGTAAATCTTAATCATTTGTTACACGCGGGCAAGATGATCAGTACAACGCTTCAGCGGCAGTCCAAGGTATCACACATATAAAATATTTTTACGCGAAAAATCACATTCAAATAAATATTCCATTTGGACCCCGTCGGGAATCGAACCCGAGAAATCATTATTGGTAGTCCAATGCGCTAACCACTAAACCACGAGGCGGACAAATGGCCACCAATCAGAATTAATAAAATAAAGCTCTCGGACGAATTACTTTCATTAGGCATTTCCTTCCGAGGAGAATTGAACCCGCATACCTACTTACCACTTACTATACGGGAATCACGATATTATGGCAATTGACGCTTACACGCGAAGTGAAGTTTCGTGAATATGAGTTTTAATATGAATTAGTTAATGTGGTGAGTAGACTAACTAACTAACTAACTAACCATCACGCCATTTCATAGGCAGAGAGGATAGAACGCCATACCACTCTGTCCTGACTGACCTCCTTTGCTTCCTCTACATTCATACATCTTCTCATGCACATACGCCGACTTTTCACATGACCACTTTCAAGTGCTTGACGTACTTGGTCATGCCGGGTTGTCTTTCTCGGCCTTCCGCGGCTTCTACATCCAGGCACACTTGCATTTAAACTTCTTTTAGCCGTTCTTTCATCACTCATTCGCTCCACATGACCAAACCATCGTAAAAGCCCTTTCTTAATTTTGTCGATAGTGCTTATCTCAGCCTTGCACTCTGCTCTGATTTCGACATTAGTACACCTATCATACATAGTCTTACCACACAGAGAGATGACATTTCAACAGCATTCAGTCTACTTTCATCCTTCTTATTCCAACACCACGTTTCACTACCATACACAACGGAATTCTGGTGAGTAGACCAGTCAATATAAATACGTTTGTATGCTGTAGGTTGCATTAATTGAACTTCGGGGGATAATGTTACAATATAAAAGATAAATACTTGGAAAACATTATTGACATCATCATCATCATACCATATCCGCTCCCTGCGGAGCATATGGCTTCCACAAACTGCCTCCAAGCCAAGCGATCGGCCGCCAGTTCCCGCGCAACCACCCAGGTCAGGTCCACGTCCCGCGGCGCTGACGCAAACTGCCGACGGATCGTCAACAGCGGACGCCCAGGACGCCGAGAATCTGATGCCTTGTAAAATAGGCAAGCCGGAGGCAAACGTAGTATATGGCCTAGCAAGCCGAAACGCCTAAGCCGGATGACCGTAGATACCAAGGGTTGCTGCGTCCGTTGCCTCGCCTCTGTGTTCCTTAAAAAGTCAAACCACCGCACACCTAATATTATTCTAAGACACCTATTCTCAAATCTGCTGTTTTGGGCCCTGGTTAGTTGCCACGATTCGCACCCATAGAGGAGAACAGGTGTGATGCAGGCGTTACAAAGGCGGAATTTTGTTTTAACCGAGTAAACATCCGATCTCCAGACAGTTTTCACACTGTTGAATGCGGCGCCCGCTACGCGAAGCCGCACTCCCAGTTCCTTCTGAACTCGGCGTTTTCTGTCACGTACGCTCCCAGGTATTTGAAGCTTTCTACCCTTTCGATGTCCCGACAAAGCCAGGGGGATCTGGGCATCTTGACACGGGCTACCGACACACATCGAGATCAAATTCATGTACGGAAAATTATTGCCCTTAACGAAGGTAATTCGCTGGCAATGACTTTCCATACAATGTGATGAATCTCGCTGTTGGTTTATGCTAAGCACCCTGGACTGAAAGCCGCACACAAAATCCTACACATAGCCTTCGTAAATTAAACACCATAATATGCATCATTAGCTAATAACGAAAAGAAAAACACTAATGTAAAAAATCATTTAAAAAAATTAACAGTATCTAATAAGTGCTTATCAAAAGAGGCTAAATTGGCAGTGCATAATGGAGTTCTGGTACCAACCCTTATGTATGGAAGCGAAGCATGGAGTTGGAAAAATAAGGATTGAATGCAGTTGAAATGCGATCTCTCAGGCGAATGTGTGGTAAAACTATGTATGATAGGTGCACTAATGTTGAAATTAGAGCAGAATGCAATGCTGAGATAAGCATTATCGACAAAATTAAGAAAGGTCTTTTACGTTGGTTCGGTCATGTAGAGCGAATGGATGATGAAAGAACGGCTAAAAAAATATATGATGCGACTGCGCCCGGATGTAGAAGTCGAGGAAGGCCGAGAAAGACATGGCATGATCAAGTAAAACAAGTGCTTGAAAGTGGGCATGTAAGAAGTCGGAATAATCGACGTGCGTGCATGAGAAGATGTATGAATGTGGAGGAAGCAAGAGAAGTATGCCAGGACAGAGTGGTGTGGCGTTCTATCCTCTCTGCCTACCCCTTCGGGGAAATGGCGTGATGGTTAGTTAGTTAGTTAACAGTCAGTACTTACTTGCTAGAAGGCAGACTTGTAAATAAATCCAAAAAAAATATAGGCACTGCTTGTATGTTTGTAATATCAACTTGTATGTATAACTTTCTTGACTGTATGCTTTTTTTTCTCATATATAAGCTATGTTCTCCAATAAAATATTTTTTTGTAGGTGAATTTAGTAGACAACGACGCAGATATTCAGGAAGTGTCGGTGTGTAGGTATATACGCAATTACTCAAAAAACCGCTTTATTAATTTACAACACTATAAAAACAATAATATATGTATATTTGTTATGAATAATAATATTAAGAAATGATGATAATATGTATATGACGTTTGCCGGCCGCCCGAACGCTCGACAGCTCTGTGTACAACTGGATTAGGGATGGGAATAACATGTTACAGTAATGGAATAGATCGATCGCGAACGTATTAATCGGTATTTCGGTAGTAGGTTATTTAAATAGATATATTTTGTAGATGCTGCACTGTTTTAACCAACGTATTGAGCGCTTTTTTTTTTTTTTTTAAATTTATTTTCAAAAGATTTTTTTTTGTTTACATGATATACATTAAAAACACATATAGGTATGTACATTAAAAAAATATATAAACAAAAATCCCACCAAGGCATAGCCTGTTTGCGGGTATACTATGAAAGTCATACAGTGTGCACGTGGCAAAAGAGAAAGATAAAGTCATGTAGAAATAAAAAATAACAGATAATGTAAACAAGATAGTTAAAAAAAGAATGAATACAAAATATTGGTATCTTTATACTAGAAGAAGAAGAGGGGAAATAATTATATATATATATAAAAATAAAAAATGTCGTAGATTATGTTATAGTTGTGGTATTTATAGTAAGAATGATTCTACCTTTACACTATGTATCCAGCTTTGTGTTAATTTTTTAAAAGATGAAAAATTTGGAAAATCTGACAATGCCATTTTATTGTCAGTTAAAAAAGAATTAATTGATGTCTCTGAGCAAGTCGTGATTTACAATATGAGATGCTTTGCTTTGCTTCGAGTATGTCCTTTTCTTTCTATCACAATAGAAACACGTGTAGGCGATAAACTAGTGCCAACATAATAGAAATAAAAGAATGGGGGAAACTTCACAAAGCGTGGTAGAGCTGTCAAAATTCCACAAAAGTTTTTACTGTCTGGATTATAGAGGTACAGCATAGAAATGGGCAAATCTGTGATTGGTTGGATTTAAAAATCTGAACCTACTGTAAAATTTTCGCTTTTAAATAGCTATTTGATTTTAAATTATTTTCAATTTGACATCTCAACAGAGACGAGAAATTTGGAAGGGAATATGGATATCTAGGCGTTTACAGGGCTCATGACCTGTCATTGGCTGGGTTAAGTTGTAATACATCAAGTGGCCACTTAACCCAGCCAATGACAGGTCATAAGCCCTGTAAACGCCTAGATATCCATATTCCCTTCCAAGTTTCTCGTCTCTGTTGAGATGTAAAATTGGAATTATTAGCCCGTAATGGGTGAAATCCAGCTTTTGTCTACAAGTATTTGGACACACTCAAAATGTTGTTAATTAAATTATTTTATTCAACCCAACCTATCTTAAGCTACTGTATAAATTTCATAACCTATTATAAAGGATATTGCTTTTAAATAACTATTTGATTTAAATTATTTTATTAAACCCAACATATCTTAACCTACTGTATTAATTTCATGACCTATGATACTATGGATTTACCATAGACTAGTCCTCCTAAAAATTACCACACTTTGTGAAGTATGCCCAAAGAATGAAAATATTGGTTTAAAAAACTTTTAATGTATAAATTCTTTCTATCCTTAATGATGAGATTCCATTAAATAGGAATACATAAATATGATCTAACATCTAACATACATTAAGGATTACCAAGGCCAGCGTCAGAAATTTGGGTGTTCGCATTCTCAAGACAAAAAATAATTAGAGCCCTGTTTTTTTGCATTTCATTTTTTTTTTAGGATAACGAAAGGTGGTCGAAAAATTAAAACAATTAGTAATTAAAGAACATATGAAATTCTAGGGAATTAGGGTGTGAGTTTTTTAATCATTGTTTTTCTTTCCCGTTAAAACAACGAAAACTCAATTTTGCTGCTTCACTTTATGTGCGCCGCACACGTGGCCCCTTGCTAAAAGTATAGGGAGAAACACGATATTTTTCTACCATATCCGCTCCCTATGTGGAGCATATGGAATCCACAAACTGCCTCCAGGCCAAGCGATCGGCCGCCAGCTCCCGCGCATCCTCCCAAGTCTAGTCCACGTCCCGCAGCTCTGACGCAAACTGCGGACGAATCGTCAACAGCGGACGACCAGGACGCCGAGAACCTGATGCCTTGTAAAATAGGCGAGCGTGGTTAAGGCTCTCGGGTGGCATACGTAGTATATATGGCCTAGCCAGCCGAAACGCCTTCGCCGGATGACAGTAGATACCGAGGGTTGCTGTGTCCGTTTCCTCACCTCTCGCCCAATTTTAGCGGTAGTAGACGTAAAATATCCAGCTAATAAATAACAGGCATCCAATCAATAGGTTATTCGTAAAACCAGCTACGGAATATCCGATTACTTCTCATGCGCAACACTATCTGGAATGACCGTGTGTGCGGTGTCGGTGTGGTTGTGGTATAGTGTGGTGTGTGGTTGTACATACTCCTTATGTCGTCCATATGTATTTACCCATATTCCCTAATATTATAAGCTCTCTACCTGATGGCTACCGTTTTCACAAAGTAGCAAAATATCGAATTGATCAAGTATCGGTTTGGCTAATTGTTATCAATTGGAAATCGGAGATAATTGCCAATACCGTTTCCCAAGTATTTATCTTTTATATTCTAACGAAGTATTAATGCAACCTTCTTCTTCTTCTTCCGCCACGTTCGCTCCTATGTGGAGCGTGTGTGGACATCACTAGATCCCTCCAGGAGACCCTGTCACCAGCCAGCTCTCTCGCCTCCTCCCACGTCAGGCCCGCATCCATCAGATCTATAGGATGGTCATCGACGGTCTGCCAGGACGGCGGGATCCTGCAGGCGTGGAGGAGAGGCAACTCGGGTTCAGGCTCTCCCGAGGCACCCGGAGTACATGCCCAAGCCAGGTCCACCGCCGCATCTTCACGACTCCAGCTATTGGAGGTTGCTGCGGTTGGTTATGAAGTCAAACCACCTAATGCCTAGTATCCTTCCCAGACACTTGTTCTCAAAGCTCAACAAGCGAGCATTCTGAGCTTTTGTGAGGTGCCAGGATTCGCATAAAGGAGCACCGGCACAATACAGGAATTAAGGAATGCAACCTACTCGCTAAACATATTTATTGCCTGGTCTATAACCCTATCAGTGAGTCACGTGTCATGTAGATATACTAATGACGTATTTAGGCTTGATCGATTTCTAAATGTATCGATTTCGCCGAATAGGTTACCCTACAGTGGAGTTTGGACGTTCTTAATGAATAAACAAGAGTTTTTTCTATTATTTATTGAATCGGCGTTAACATTGTTGAATAACATATTGAATTATATAATAATTTTTGGCAAAAAATTCTATATGTTGGTCCAGTAACGAATAAAATCATTAAATTATTACCGTCAAATGTCCGTCCGGCATATTGCACAATAAATAATTTGGGAAAAAACTTAGATAACTCGAAATCACAAATAGATATCCTTAATAAAAATGGCATATACCAAATACAATGTGGAGATTGCAGCCATAGTTACATTGGCCAAACAGCTAGAAATTTAAACATAAGACTAAAAGAACATCGCGGGCCTTAACTTCAAATACCTTCTCAGAGTTCGCCAATCATATCATGGAAACGAATCATTATTTTTACTCACATAATTTCAAACTTTTACATTCAAATATTAATAAAGGAAAAATAATGAACAATTTAGAGAACATCGAAATTAAAAAAAAACTTAAATTCAAATAATATATTAATAAATAACCTAACCTTTCAAAATACATCACCATTACTTAGTTTATTCCCACTTGCTAGACCCCCTACCCCCCATACCACCCCTCTCATAGGGTATTGCATGTACACCAAGTTATGTGTTCATGGTACGATCATGTGCATAATGTATACAGGGTGTAACAAAACTCGTAGTACAACCCGAAAACTGGTGAATCTACATCGTATTTGGAGACGATAGTGTCATATGACTTTTTAATCTGAGCTTGAAACAATTTTTTTTTTTCTCACAAAAGTTTTCATAAGTATTGGAGATTTAGTAAAATTGCTCAAATTCTTATTAAAACGTGTTTTTTTTATTTTGTTTTCTTTAAGGATAGTGTTAATTTGACTAAATACACGATATTTGATAACAATTTGCAAAAAAAAAAAAAAAAAAAAAAAAAACGTTCTCATTTTTCTCGGAAAACTAAGGGTCAAAAAAAAAAAAAATTATTGTACAAAATCGACTCCAAATATTATGTAGATTCACTGGTTTCCCGCTTGTACATCGAGTTTTGTTACACCCTGTACATGCGAGTTACTAATAAACCAGTAAACGAATTTAGACGAGAATTTTCTCATAAATATGGAACGAAGCACCTGTTATTCCTAATTATTCACAAGTTATTAATATCTATATTTCATTACCCCAATAAACGATATCTCCGCGTATTCGGAACGTGTTATTGTAATTCATATTTCAGATATCGAACGTCAGCCTAGACTGAAAAACTCCTAACTCCGAATCCAAACTAACATCATCATACCATATCTGCCTCCAGGCCAAGCGATCGGCCGCCAGCTCCCGCGCACCCTCCCAAGTCAAGTCCACGTCCCGCAGCTCTGACGCAAACTGCCGACGGATTGTCAACAGTGGACGACCAGGATGCCGAGAACCTGATGCTTAGTAAAATAGGCAAGCGTGGTTAAGGCTCTCGGGAGCAAGCCGAAACGCAAGAGAAAATATTAAAAAATACATCATTCACAATTTTATTTACAGATCATCCGAAAGTAATTACTAATAAATAATGATCGGGGTAGAAACTAACATACCCTACTACTGTTAATCTGGGCCGACTCTGGTTGGTTTGGGTGATGGAAACAATGACAATTATAATACATAAGCCGAGACAGTGGTAGGGTCAATGAAAGCATTTGTTCGCGTACATAACGTAAATTCATCCGTATTTTTTTATCACACTAACAATCTTAAAATCGCGGTTTAGCTTGTTGAAAAAATCGGTAGAGTTGTGCTGGACTGAAAAAAGACTCAATAGTCTTTAAAGCAGTCTAGGGAAAGGGTGGGGCTTTCATTGTAGATCATCCGGAAGAGGGCGTGTCATACTTTTATCAGGTTTAGGAAATTTTATTCGGAATATCACAGCAGGAGGAGACTTTAACATTTTGAGTGTGTCCAAATACTTGTAGACAAAAACTGGATTTTACCCGTTACGGGCTTACATTCAATCATAATAGACATCTCAACAGAGACGAGAAGATGTTAATGATGCAATGTGAATGGATATTTTAGCGCCTTCACTGAATTTCCTGAAAAATATGTTATGCCGATTGCCTATCATTCCACTTTAAAGGCGCAGAGTGAAAGTAACAAGCCTCGTTTTAAATGTTCAGTTTTATTTTTAGATTAACAGTTATTAAATTGGGTTGGTTGGAAGATATTGCTATATTCCCAATAATTGAATTTAACCTGCATTTAAAGACACAATGAAAAAGGTAATTAACATATTTTTTACGATTGATTGATTAATAACGCAATTATGTCAGAAGCACTCAAGCTGAAGCGTGAGACTGATCGTCTTGTCTTTGTGTAGCAAATTATCAAGATTATATGCACTTGGTGAGACAATGCAGTGCCCTATGGACCATTAGGTAAGAAGCGAAAACAGTGGTAGAAGAACGTTATTTACAATAAGAGGCGGTTTTTCATACAAAAAGTATTGAAATAGCGACACCTACTGGTAGAAAGTAAAATTTTTCACTAGTTTTAAGTTATTAATTGCAGAATAAGATAGTAATATCTACAAACATAAAGAATTTGTGATAAGTATATTTACCAAAAGAAATAAATTAATAATAGACGTTATCATCAAAGCGTTAATGTCAATAAATTAGATTAAATGTACGTTTCTTAAGCGCACTTTTAACGAGACAGAAAACTGTACTGTCTGTCAAAAGACACGCTCAATATGTATATATTTTTTAAGCGCTATTCTAAGTTATTATCGTATGTTTGCACACAGGAAATTGTTAATACAGCTAGTAATGTAAATATATGATTGGTTTTTTACGTTTTTAAAAGCATTCGATAGATTATTTAAATATCTACTTAAACATTTACATAAAAAACATTAGCTGTCAGGTCAGCCAAACGTCACGCGCGCCGACCATTCAATATTCCATACTATAATGAATACTAAATTAATATGTTTAAACGGCGCTTAACAAGTCGACTCCACATATTATTATACAAGTTAACTTAAAATATTATTGAGAAGATTGTTAAGCATTTTTGGCAATCAATCTTTATTGGTGTAGGTAAGGCTCAACCGAACCTCGGTTAAAACTAAATGCCGGCTTTTTTAAGTCCTGCATCACACCTGTTCTCCTCTATGGCTGCGAATCGTGGCACCTAACCAGGGCCCAAGATAGCAGACTTCTGAGTGCAGAGAATAGGTGTCTTAGAAGAATTTTAGGTGTGCGGTGGTTTGACTTTGTAAGGAACACAGAGGTGGGGCAACGGACACAGCAACCCTTGGTATCTATTGTCATCCGGCGAAGGCGTTCGGCTGACTGGGCCATATACTACGCATGCCTCCCGAGAGCCTTAACCATGCTTGCCTATTTTACAAGGCATCAGGTTCTCGGCGTCCTGGAGCTCAATCACAGATAACTATCGACGTAGTTAAAAACGTGCTAACCACGTGCTAACGCTAACGATTTGACCGATCACAATGACATTCGTTCCATACCACGTTCGCCGAGCCGAGCATTGCCGATCTGAGCCGAGCGGAGCCGATGCACGCGATATCGCGGCCGTACGTCAAACGTTAAATCAACGCGCTTGTCGGATTGTTTATTATGTCGACTGCTTTTCTCAATATTTGGCTTGCCGAAAACCGGCTAAATGCAATACGGCACTCGAGAAAGATTGAATGAAGATATGTGCGAATAAGATATATCTCGGGAAATGGCTCGCGACTAGAAGCGCTCGTTTAATAATCCCGATCGATAACTTTTAACGCGTGTTCCATTGTGATCGCGAAAACGTTAAACATCCATGGGTAAGAAATCGTTATCACGTCGCTTATTACCGAGTCGATAGTGATCTGTGATCGAGCAACTGGTCGTGATAATTCACGCCAAAATATTATTGTTTATTGCGCTCGGATCTCGTTTTGCGTCGGAATTACTTAACGTTCTGATAAAATGTGACGTATTTTGCATAGTAATTATGTACAAAACTGATAATACAAAAAATAAATCATATCGACTCCTCAGAAATTTAGTCGGACGGAAAAACCGCATATCATTAGCGTATAAACAATTTACACTATCTAAAAACCACACAATATCAATTCTAGACGCGTCTCATTTCTCCAAAACCGCAAACCAATCGGAATAAATACACTGAAATAAATACACGTAAATACTCAAAAAATGGTTGAATTCCATGATTTCATTATTTTAAAATGATTGATGAAAGTGTGAATGGTGCCTTGAAATCGATAGTGGCAAATAAGAACTTATCGAAAGAAGCAAAATTGGCAGTACACAACGGAGTTCTGGTACCAACCCTTATGTATGGTAGTGAATCGTGGTGTTGGAAAAAGAAGGATGAAAGTAGACTGAATGCTGTTGAAATGGGATCTCTCAGGCGAATGTGTGGTAAGACTATGTATGATAGGTGTACAAATGTCCAAATTAGAGCAGAGTGCAAGGCTGAGATAAGCATTATCGACAAAATTAAGAAAGGGCTTTTACGATGGTTTGGTCATGCGGAGCGAATGAGTGATGAAATAACGGCTAAAATAAGTTTAAATGCAAGTGTGCCTGGATGAAGAAGCCGCGGAAGGCCGAGAAAGACATGGCATGACCAAGTACGTCAAGTACTTGAAAGTGGTCATGTGAATAAAAGTCGGAATAATCGGCGTATGTGCATGAGAAGATGTATGAATGTAGAGGAAGCAAAGGAGGTCTGTCAGGACAGAGTGGTATGGCGTTCTATCCTCTCTGCCTACCCCTACGGAGAAATGGCGTGATGGTTAGTTAGTTAGTTAGTTAGTAATGAAAGTTAAATAAATCTACTTGGTACGATTTATTTCGCCAGTTAGCGCTTTCACCCTGTTACGGGCATCTTCAGACTGGTAAAAAACTGGACAAAAAGTTTAAATCTCATCTGTTATATTGGGTTCGTGGTTGCGGTAACGCCACGCATGAGGTCGCGGGTTCGATTCCCAATGATGACAATATCAAATATTTATTTAAATGTGATTTTCACACAAAAATATTTCATGCGTTACAGGTAGGTACTTAGGACTGGTGCTGAAGCGTAAACTGATCATCTAGCCTTCATGTAACAAATTACCAACTCATCATACCATATCCGCTCCCTATGTGGAGCATATGGAATCCACAAACTGCCTCCAGGCCAAGCGATCGGCCGCCAGCTCCCGCGCATCATCCCAAGTCTAGTCCACGTCCCGCAGAGGCCGACGAATCGTCAACAATGGACGACCAGGACGCCGAGAACCTGATGCCTTGTAAAATAGGCAAGCATGGTTAAGGCTCTCGGGAGGCGTACGTAGTATACGGCCTAGCCTACCGAAACGCCTTCACCGGATGACAGTAGATACCAAGGGTTGCTGTGTCCGTCGCCTCACCTCTGTGTTCCTTACAAAGTCAAACCACCGCACACCTAAAATTCTTCTAAGACACCTATTCTCTGCACTCAGAAGTCTGCTATCTTGGGCCCTGGTTGGGTGCCACGATTCGCAGCCGTAGAGGAGAACAGGTGTGATGCAGGAGTTATAAAGGCGGCATTACCAACTATAATTTGAATTTAGCCTTAACTTTTCTTGGTGTAACCGGCCATGAGCTAACTTTGACAGACCCAGAAAAAATCCCTGCAGAAGATAATTTCTGCGCGCGTTTTTTTTATTTTGAATTTGGAAAACGTAGTGTAGTGACAAAAATTCGCAATGAGACTTGAGCCTAGTGATGTGTATATGAAGGTAGTTAGGTACTTTCCTTGGTATTTGGAAGTGTAGGTACCTAGCTACGTGTATTTTGTATATTATTATATTATTTACGTGTGTCGTCATCTCTTATCGCTAGCGCGGCACCACACGGAAAACGGTAAATATGATTATCTCTCTGGGCGGTGTGCGGTGTGCAGTCTGCTGTGTGCTGGAGGTTCGAGCGCAAACATTATTGTCGCGTAGTACCGTGGGTCCGTGGGTGCAATATCGCAGGGCTGCCACAAGACATGTGCGATGCGTTATTCGAATTCTATATCACCTGTAACTTGAGCAGACTAGGGCAATTACGCATTCCGGGAATTTGTGAGATTTTAAAAACATGCGTTTTTAATTGGGTTCTTCCCGATTTTTTATTTTTGATTTCAAAAAATTGATTGAAAAATTACAATATCAAGGGATTTATTAAAAAAAAAATTACGATGTCATATGAATTTTCTAACGCGGTTTGAAATAGCACTTTTTCAAATCGCTCGCAAAATCCTCCATTTGGCGCGCATGCGGTGTGACGTCACATCAATATATCGGATGGTGCGGATCTTAGAGTTGACTGTCAAGGGTATCTGTTCTCTGCGATGCAAAGGTCTGATAGATATGCATACCAAGTGCAGTGAATTTGGATAATTTGTCCGACGTTTGTCAGCCTCGTAATGTAGTAGTTAGCGCGGTTAGCAGCCGTGCAAGAGATCGCGGGTTCGATTCCCGACAGAGTAATTAAATAAAATAATATTTCAATGAGGTTTTTCATACAAAAAACTTTTGGCTGTCTGTAAAGTCGGTTTACGGACGATAATTTTACGTGAAAACGTCATAAGAAAAAATTGATGAAAAATAGCATACTTTTATGAATTTAATTGAATTATTATTACTGACTTATCATTATTTTGTATAATACAAAGCAGGAGAAATCAACATTTTTTTGCACTCGTTAATTTCACTTTCACTTTGTAGCTTGTGTGCTGCTGCTGTCTCCCTTCTACTCGGACGCATCGGCCGATGGAGTGGAAGAGAGATAGATGCGTCACAAATCGAACGCTTAGGCCGATCGTGCCTCTCTATCGCTTGTTCCGCGCTCTCGCTTGCACACTCGGCTCAGGCGTGACAATGAGTCATAATTTTTCGTGTGTGCGGCCGGCGTTCATCGATTTATTAGACGTTATCACGTCAAAGTATTTCGTATATGATACCTTGGACTGGCACCAGACTGATCACCTTCCCTTCACGTAATAATAATAATTGATCAAGTTACACTGCATTTGGTGTACCGATGCAGTGCCCTATGCACCATAGCGTGCGGAGAAGCTTAGTAGAGATTAAAGATGGCGTAAGAAATACTGACATTTGGTAATACTGACAAACGATTTACGATCTACTACGCTACTTTCTCCACCATTCTAGATAATTCTCCAACTTTTGTGGCAGCCCTGTTTGGGCGGTCCCCCGATGACACAGCGACCGTGCGCAAAGCCAATGTTTCCCTATATATCGCCGCGCTGCGCATGCCCTCAACACAGCCGAGTCGCCATCGCCGACACACCAACACTATCATACGGAAGTCATAGACAAGTGAAAACTGAAGACGAATGAAGCGCCAACGGAAATCTCTGGTAAGAATTATTCCAATTTTAATAATGTTCTAAATTGCTCTTTAGAAATTTTGTTCATGAATTTAAAAAAAATATATACCTAAACAACCCAAATTTAAATTCATTTATTTTCTAATATCATGAAACTAATTTTAAATAATGTTCTAATTTACTAGAGATAGGTATTTAAATTTGATTTATTTTAATTTAGGTTTATCGATTGTTTTAAATGAGTAAAGTGAAACTTATTTTTTTATGTACAGACCTAACCACACCAATTAAATGAAAACGTATTCTAAATTATAAACTCCGGCTTCAAAAATTATTTGAACGGTTAAAATAATTTTATAATTTTTTGCGACAAAGTAGGTAGATTTTTTAAATTATTAACAAAATTTACGGTATCATAATTATTATAATACCAAATTTTAAATGCCATTAAACGAATTATTAGATATATTATTAATATTACGGTTAATAATCAATTATTTACCTATCTATTTATACGATTTTATCTTCGATTTTTTTCTGCAAATTGTTATCAATTATCACGTATTTAGTCAATTTAATACAATCCATAAAGAGATCTAAATTAAAAAATAGGTTTTAATAAGAATTTGAGACATTTTACTTAATCGGCCATACTTATGAAAACTTTTGTGAGAAGAAAAAAATTTTTTTTTTCAAGCTGAGATTAAAGTCATTACACAATCGTCTCCAAATACGATGTAGATTCACCAGTTTTCCGCTTAAATATCGAGTTTTGTTACTCCGTGTATTTACTCGACTACTAAGAAAGTTAGCCATAGTTCATGGTAAATGATAATAAACTTTCTAAGCTCAACTATCTAAATAATAATTTATTATAAATTAATATTAGTTCGTCAAATTATAAGTGAATTCAGATATTATTGATATCTCAACAGAAACAGAGAAACTCTGGAAACGAATGTGGGTTATCTAGGCGTTTACAGGGCTTATGACCTGTCATTGGCTGGGTTAAGTGGCCACTTGATGTATTACAACATTCCCCATTCCGCCCATCATCTGACAACCACGTATGACAAATTTGTATATATGTTGAGTTTGTTACAGAAGAATCCACATGCGATTTGTGTTATCGGCAGATTTTAAATATTTTTAATATTCTTTCCCTTAGTGATATCTGTTGAGAATATTTTTTTTTGGGGCAATCTAACTTTATTGGTGTAGGTAAGGTTCATCCGAACTTGATTACTTACTAGAAGACGCCTGAAGATGTCTCTCCAATTTTATCCACTTAACCCAGCCAATGACAGGTCATAAGCCCTGTAAACGCCTAGATAACCCACATTTCGTTTCCAGAGTTTCTCTGTCTCTGTTGAGATATCAATAATATCTGATATCAGCCCAGCAATGGTATAATCCAGTAATTTGTCTACAAGTATTTGTATTCATTCAAAATGTTCGTCAAATTATAAGTGAATTATTTAATATTAAGTGATAATAGTTTGACTCGATGTTTATTTAGTAATCCATCGATAAAGATGATTATTTTTGTTACCGTATGGTAAACTACAAACTTAATACTATGTTGATAGTAAAATAGTTAAATATTGTGACATAGATAAAATTTATTATTTCTGATAAAGTAATCCGATTTCCGAATGAATTTTCAACGACTAAATAAGGAACTCGAATAGTATACCCAAAATGTTATTATAGATAAAATGTTATCTAAACGAACTTCGAAAATTCAGTTGGAAACATACATTTTGTACAAATAACATTTTATGGGGCTACTAGGTCCACCCTTTGTTAATTGTAAAATGAAGTAAGCGCCCGGATGAGCGCTCGTTAAAACACGACCAAAATCCGATCGAACGTCGCGCCGTTTGGTTTCATTATTATTTGCATCGCGTAGGTATACAAAAAATACACGATAATCTTTAAAATGTAGTAAGCGCCCGGATGAGCGCTCGTTAAAACACGGAATTTAATATAATCAAAAATCTACTAATGTTTTACAAATTTTAATCAGATAATGCACTAGATATATACGTATTCTTTAATAATTTTTTTTTAAAAAAAAATCTTATATGTACTGTTTTTGTGTTATGCATCAAATGTTATTAAAAACAGGGGGTTTCTTTAAATTAATTGTGATTCAACGAAATATTTAAATAAAAATTTAGTCCGATAATTCACTAGAAAAATAATTAATAATTACGTGATATTTTTTTCATTTGATAATTTAATGAACCATGAAGTACAAGGGAATTTTGCCCTGACGTACATGAATGTATGGGGGACCCCGTAAGGGGCCTTAATTAGAATCCACACGACAACGTTCGGCTATTTTAGACTTTAACTGAATTATGAATGGGCTTGTAAAACGATTTTTTCTGCGAATGCAAACAAAACATCATAAAACCGTGAGTGCAATCCGTTTATAAATCGGACAATTAATAAGCGAGATATGATGACATAAATTTTAGGATTAAACATATGATCAGTGACTAAAACGGTGAGGTAAAAATAGTGGGTATTTATGATTTATTTTCATTTCTTGCAGATCCATTCTACTTCTCCAAAATCGACTAGAACTCATTCACAATGCCGTGCAAATGTAAAGGAAACTGCAACTGCTTGGATTCGAGTACCGTCTGCAATTGCGGGGACAACTGCAAGTGTGATGGAGGATGCAAGTGCGCTGATGGATGCAAGTGCGTAGGAGATTGCAAGTGCGACGGGGGCAAGGGAGGCAAATGCAAGTGCGTCTGCAAGTGTGGAGATAATTGCAGATGTGATGGAGGATGCAAGTGCGCCGACGGGTGCAAGTGCGTGGGAGACTGCAAATGCGAAGGGGGCAAGGGAGGCAAATGCAAGTGCGTCTGCAAGTGTGGGGATAGCTGCTCCTGCTCTGGAGGTGGTCGGTGCAAGTGTGGCGAAGGATGCAAGTGCGTAGGAGATTGTAAGTGCAAGGGAAAAGGGGGAAAATGCACTTGCGTCTGCAAATGCGGTGACAACTGCAAATGTGATGGAGGGTGCAAGTGCACTGATGGGTGCAAGTGCGTCGGAGATTGCAAGTGCGATGGAGGCAAAGGAGGAAAATGCAACTGCGTCTGCAAGTGTGGAGATAATTGCAGATGTGATGGAGGATGCAAGTGCGCCGACGGGTGCAAGTGCGTGGGAGACTGCAAATGCGAAGGGGGCAAGGGAGGCAAATGCAAGTGCGTCTGCAAGTGTGGGGATAGCTGCTCCTGCTCTGGAGGTGGTCGGTGCAAGTGTGGCGAAGGATGCAAGTGCGTAGGAGATTGTAAGTGCAAGGGAAAAGGGGGAAAATGCACTTGCGTCTGCAAATGCGGTGACAACTGCAAATGTGATGGAGGGTGCAAGTGCACTGATGGGTGCAAGTGCGTCGGAGATTGCAAGTGCGACGGAGGCAAAGGAGGAAAATGCAACTGCGTCTGCAAGTGTGGAGATAATTGCAGATGTGATGGAGGATGCAAGTGCGCCGATGGGTGCAAGTGCGTCGGAGATTGCAAGTGCGACGGAGGCAAAGGAGGAAAATGCAAGTGCGTCTGCAAGTGTGGAGATAATTGCAGATGTGATGGAGGATGCAAGTGCGCCGATGGGTGCAAGTGCGTCGAAGATTGCAAGTGCGATAACGGGGGCAAGGAGGCAAATGCAAGTGCGTCTGCAAGTGTGGAGACAACTGCAGATGTGATGGAGGATGCAAGTGCGCCGATGGGTGCAAGTGCGTCGGAGATTGCAAGTGCGACGGGGGCAAGGGAGGCAAATGCAAGTGCGTCTGCAAGTGTGGAGACAACTGCAAATGCTGCAATGACTCAAAAGCCTGTCGAATTCCAAGAAGGACATGCGGAACTGTTCAACCACACGAAGACAAGTGAATCACTCAACGTTACACCGAAAATCTAGGTAGCAAAAAATAAATAGTTCATAAAATCTCGATTATATTGTAGAAATTACTAATGGGTCCAAGGTAGCTAATAATGCACTTTTATAAACAATTTTCAATATTATTGAATAAATTAAATGTAATAAGTATTTATTTATTATTTCATTATTATTATTGTACCCTCTAGTTTTTAATGGCACAAGACTACAACAGTCAGCACATTCAAAATGCAAAATGTTTTAGAGAGTGATTTTTTTTACTAATAATGTAAAAATTAGAGCAGAATGCAAGGCTTGACAAAATCAAGGGAGAGCTTTTACAGTAGTTCGGTCATATGGAGCGAATGAATGATGAAAGAACGGCGATAAGACGTTATGATGCGAGTGTGCCTGGGTGTAGAAGTCGAAAAAGGCCGAGGAAGACATGGCATGATCAAGTACAACATGGGAATAAACGCCATGAGAACATATTATATGAAAGTGGAGGAAGTGTGTCGGGACAGAATGGTGCGGGGTTCTATCCTCTCTGCCTACGGCGTGATGGTTAGTTAGTAGCCCTGCAAGGGTAAAATCAAGTATTTTCATACAAGAATGAATATGTGTGATACCTTGGACTGGTACTGAAGCGTAAGACTGATCATCTTAATTTCATGTAGTAAAATGATCAAGATACACTGCACTTAAAATAAATACCAATGCAGAACCCCTATGCACCATTGGGTGCATACTTAAAAAAAGTTTTTTATTTACATTTTTACGGAGATATAAAAAATATATATACACCTACTAGTGATGGGAACACAATACAGATTTGTTTAATTAATTATTGAGGAAATCCGGAATTTAAAATAAATATGAAGAATACGGTTTAGTATTTGGATAAATATCCAAGATCAGAACCATACTTAAAAAAATATTTTTTATTTACATTTTTACGGAGATATAAAAAAATATATATACACCTACTCCCATGATGGGAACACAATACAGATTTGTTTAATTAATTATTTGGACATACTAAAAATATTATAATAATATGGAATTATATAAAGGTAAAAACAATTATTATTATTATATTATGTCCCATCTCGTGGAACGGCGGCAGCGCGTTTGGCTGCCACGCATGAGGTCGCAGGTTCGATTCCCGATAAGGGTCAATACGACATATTAGTTGGAATGTGATTTTCACATAAAAATATTTCATATGTGACACCTTGGACTGGCGTTGAAGCGTAAGATTAGTCACCTTGCCGTGCACTTGGTGTACGAATGCAGTGCCCTATGCACCATCGGTGCGGATATGGGAGAGTAATAGAAGTATTACATATATAAAAATAAATAACCAAAATTTATTTAAATTTTTTATTTATTAGATATTCACATTTTATTTGCGAAGTGATTGGAGTATTATGTAAAACGATTTATGATCAGATGTTTACTAGGAGACCAAACGAAAAATAAATATGTCACTTTTTGTACAGAGAAAATACAGTACCTATATTATTTACATATTTTGTTTTAATTTAAAGCTAGTAAATGGGATAACCTAAATACAGTGGAACCTTCATTATCCAGAATTCAGATTATAATTTATTTTTAAAAAAAAAATTTAAAAGAAAAAATTTTGTTTACAAAAAAATACATTAAATCACATAAGTATACATGAGAAAAAATTAACAAAAATCCCACCAAGGCATAGCCTGTTTGTGGGTATACTGTGAATGTCAATGTGAATGTGTTCACACTCTTTCAAGCAGCATGCACGAGGCAAAAGAGAAAAAGATAATAAAAAAATTACAAGATATTATACCGGGTGTTTTCTTTTAAACTGAGACGACCAAATATCTCGAAAAATAGCCACTCTACGGAAAAAATGACCATAATCAAAATTTAATCATACCGCGGGGGAAATACATTACTGTTAAAATTAGTAGCCCTCACCCCTCCATGTAGGTGGGGCGGGGGGTAACTTTGAAACTAAGATAGGAACACCTATTTTTTATTGCAGATTCGGATTCTACGGCTAAAAATACGTAGATTTGACTGAAACATTTTGTTCGGTTCATGATAGATGGCGTTGTAATCGACGAAATTCAGTTTTGTAAATCACATTTGACCTGCCATTTACATTAATAAATTGTTTTGATGACGAATTTCGAGTATTTCCAATGAAAACGTGATGTTTTTTTTTTCAAACGTGTTGCAAAATCGAATGCGTGTGTTCTAAGAAGAAGAAATTGAAAAAATTGAACTACGTATTAGAATCCGAATCTGCAATAAAACAATCATGAACCGAACAAAATGTTTCAGTCAAATACTACGTATTTTTAGCCGTAGAATCCGAATCTGCAATAAAAAATAGGTGTTCCTATCTTAGTTTCAAAGTTACCCCCCGCCCCACCTACATGGAGGGGTGAGGGCTACTAATTTTAACAGTAAAATGTATTTCCCCCCGCGGTATGATTAAATTTTGATTATGGACATTTTTTCCGTAAAGTGGCTATTTTTCGAGATATTTGATCGTCTCAGTTTAAAAGAAACACCCGGTATATTTATACAAGAAGTATAAATACATCAATATTAAAACAGTAATTAATTTAAGATAATCTATATCAGTTGCTCGATCACAGATCAGTACCGACTCGGTAATAAGCGACGTGATAACGATTTCTTACCCATGGATGTTTAACGTTTTCGCGATCACAATGGAACACGCGTTAAAAGTTATCGATCGGGGATTATTAAACGAGCGCATACTAGTCGCGAGCCATTTCCCGAGATATATCTTATTCGCACAAATCTTCATTCAATCTTTATTATAATTTAGCCGGTTTTCGGCAAGCCAAATATTGAGAAAAGCAGTCGAAATAATAAAAAATCAGACAAGCGCGATGATTTGACGTTTGACGTAAGGCCGCGTTATAGCGTGCATCGGCCCCGCTCGGCTTAGATCGGCTATGTTCGGCTATCGATAGCACGGTATCGAACGAATGTCACTGTGATCGCTTAAATCGTTAGCGTTAGCATGTGAATAGCACGCTTTTAACTACGTCGATAGTTATCTGTGCTTGAGCTACTGAATGTGCTTAGAATCTCCAATGGTTGGATTATCCCCACTACCCCATCCCCATATATTCGGAATAATTAAGATTCCAAAGTATTTATCTAATTTTATGTAGGTACTATAAAAAAATATTCAATTTAAAAAAAATTAAAGTTTCCTACACAAACATACGAGCAGTCGACTTGGAATACTGCCATTAAAAGCGCAACCATCGCAATAGCCAGTACAAATATCAGTAATCAAACTGGGGACCTCCGTGTCATGAGTCCAGGGTTTTAGCCATTACGCTACGGAAGCCGCTGGTTTAGAATTACTTCATGTTTACATTTTTTTAATTTTTAAAACGTAATATAAAATATTATAAAAAAATATCAAATGGCTATAGATGATACAAAATAATGATATTAAAAATATTTCTGTAATTATAAAAACGGTGTGAAGATTTTTTTCAGAATCTCCGATTAAGCGTATGTGATGGTTATGCTTAAGGCGTCAATATAGAAGTCCATAAATTCATAAGATTTAAAATTTAAGTTTTGATTTCGCTATAACTAAAAAAATCTAAAGTTGAAAACCTCTTCATTAACTGTGTCATTGTCATTAGTCAAGTAAGTATATTAGGCTTTAGTGCATTCATTTATTATTTCATATAAAACAAGTCTGACTTTCTATGCTATCAGAGGTCTAGGGAAACATTAGTCACGAAAAGAAAAAACAACTCGCTTAATGGTGCTCTCCAAAATAATTTGTTAAGAAAGATCTTGTAAATAAAGTGTGACAAGTCGATTAAACACAAGACTAGATACACCTTAGAGTAATGACGCGCCAGGCTATAGAGAGGCCCTTTCGCCGTTTCCCATAGAGCGGAAGCGTTGCAAATTTTTCAACGACGACAACTTCACTCTGCTGGCGGCCATTATTATTTGTTTGACAACAGACGCGTAACGTCACTTTCGTAACGTCACTTTCGTCGCTTTGCTAGTAAATAACGTGGATACTTCCTGATTTTAATAATCAAAAACGGCAATGGTGAATTGTAGTATGCTTGGTTGTAGCAGTAAGAGTGTCAAAGGTGTTAATGGAGTCACATTTCACAGGTAATTGATTTCGATAAATAATTATTTTGATTTACATTGATTTTGGCATATATTGTCCTAACATGGGTATTATTTGTATGAAAACTTACAAACTTCCTTTTATCAACATATTTACATTATTTACCAGTTTTTCTTAATTTAGGTGATCAATTTGTAAATTAAAGTATGTTACTGTTGATAGTGACAGTTGATTACTGTCGATATGCCAAGGCCGCATTAGGCATTTGTAAAACATTGGCATTTGTTTTGCTGCAAACTATAGCCAACGTTTGAATGGTTTTTGACCGTTAGGGCCCCTCTATAGCCTGGCGCGTCATTACTCTAAGAGATACACATACATTTTTTAGAAATAGACGCGTAGAACAAAATTATCTGTGGAAACAGAAAAATAAAACAAATACTTCAGTGCAATTTGTAAATGGCATTTCTTATAAAACCAACATTTTGAATAATTATCCTATCTTGTTTATTAACATCCGATTTACTTTTGGTTTTATTTTGTCAATTCACAGACAATTTTGTACTACAAGTCTAATAAAATAAGGTAAATTAATACAATTTAATATACACAATTTTGTAACTAAACAGAATCATAGATAAATATTTTCAAAATACGCCAGCCATACTTTATGGTTCATGTTCCTGCTAGTGATTCAAAATTATTGTTATGCAGGCATTTGAAACTTTACAAGGAATCAATCACGTCAGACAACAAAGCAGATAAAACCATGGATTTTCATCAAGATTGCGAAAACTTTTTAAAGTTCTTGAACAAAATATGAGATAAACTGCAATTGGTACTAAACGCTGCAGCTAGACTCATTTTAGATATCACCAAGTTCAATCACATCACTTCTCTACATAAAAAACTGCACTGGCTGCGCTTTCCACGAAGGGTGGAATACAAACTATGTTGGCCGATGTACAAAGTCTTGCATGATGTCGCTCCAGAGTATTTAAAAGAGTTTTGCATTCCACACGAACTTGCACACTTCGATCAGCTACATCTACAGCTATAGGCGGGTTGTAAAACCAATCCGCAATCAGCGTATAAAAATTTAACAAATGCGCTTCTGCGGTTTTGCCGTATGGCTTGGAACACTCTCGCACCAGAAGTGCGTAACTGTGAGAATAAAGTGATGTTTAGAAGACACCGATGACCCAACTTTGTTCTCCAAATCTTTTAATTACAGACTTCTATTTACAGAAAGAGTTTCTTTACTTAAATTTTCTCAAGGCACTAAAATTGGTGGAAGCATTTTAAATTTACAATTAATTATTTGAAGCGCCTTTGAGGTAGGTATTTTAATATGAAATTGGTCCATATTATCCATAAATAATAATAATAATTCTGAGAAAATACCCATGGTTTCATGTGTTTTCACTATAAATTGTCAAAATTAGCCTCTAAATGAGGTTCCTACTAGCAAGCTTTAAATTAGCTTACCTTTTGCGTTTCATATTGTTACATAAATATTTTATTTTATATACATTAAGGCAATGTCGGTATATTAAAATAAAAAATATGTATGTCAATTAAATGACATAATAATGTAGTATGTTTCACTAGTAGAACCACAAACCATGACAATATCTTTTACAGTTTCTATAAAAATATACACCTAGTTGCATCACTAAGATTTTGTAAATTCCACTAAGGATGAAACACACTTTTCCTACTGTAAATTAGAGTTTAAAGCGACGCGATGCCGTTAACAATCATCACATTTTCCAAATAAAATAATTCATGAATAAGGCCCAAATCTAATGACTAATCCATGATTATTCAATTTGTACATAACAGTACTTACTCGTCTGAGCAAATTTTATTCAACGAAAATGTAAATGATAAAAATGATTTTTTACAGAAGAGGCTGTAGTATGATCGCTCGCCCCGGATAAAAATCGGCATTAACAATAAGATACAAGTTAGCACTTTTATCACATAACATAGTTGATTCAGTAAGAGCACTGTGTTACTGTCACCACACACACACTGGGTCAGGTGTAGAAGAAGTGCACCTCCTGGGAGCGGTCGAGGGACAGGAGGGTTGGCGCGGGGGCTCAGTCCTCGGTGGTGGGGGGCGGGGCGGGGGCCAGCAGGTCGGGGAAGTGCGTGCGCAGGTGCGCCACCAGCGAGTCGCGCCGCGTGAAGGACGCCGGGCAGTCCAGGCAGGAGAACTCCTTCTTCTCGCTGTGGATGCGCTCGTGGCGGACCAACTTGTCCTTGCGGCCGAAACGCTTGTCGCAGCGCGAGCACTGGAAGGGCTTGTGGCCCGTGTGCACCACGGCGTGGCGGTCCAGCTCCCGCTTGCGCGAGAAGCACTTGCCGCACGTCGGGCAGCCGAACTCGCGCGCGCCGTCGTGCAGCGCCGCGTGCGCCGCCAGCCCCGCGCCCGACTCGAACTTCAGCGGGCACTGCCGGCACTGCAGCTGCTCCTCGGGGCTCTCCGTCTCCATCTCGGCCACCTCCCCGTCCCCCGCCTCGCCGTCCTCCGCGCCCGACTCCTCCTCGCCCGCCGACTCGGGCTCCTCCTTGAGCGCGTCCAGCATGTGCGCCGGCACGCCCGGGAAGTCGCCGTACGGGTCCACGTGCACCACCATGGCCTCGGAAGGTGGGGCGCGCGCGTGGCGCGCCTCGTGCTTGGCTAGCTTGTCGCGTCGCCCGAAGGCCAGCGGGCAGTGCGCGCAGGGGAAGGGGCGCGCGCCGCTGTGCACGAGCGCGTGGCGCGCCAAGTCGCCCTTGGCCACGAAGGAGCGCGGGCACTGCGGGCACACGTGCGGCCGGTGGCCGGCGTGGATGCGCAGGTGCTTGCTGAGGTTGGTGTTGCGCGAGAAGGCCTTCCCGCAGTGGCGGCAGCGGAAGGGGCGCGCGCCCGTGTGCACCACGGCATGCTTGCGCAGGTCCGAGCGCCGGCTGAAGGCGCGCGCGCACTGTCCGCACGGGTAGGGCCGCGCGCACGCGTGCACGGCGCGCGCGTGCGCCGCCTGGCTGGCGCGCTCGGCGAACACGAGCCCGCACGTCCCGCAGCCGTAGGGCGCGCGCACGTCGTGCTCGCCCGTCTCGTGCTCGCGGCACAGGGCGGCGTCCACGAAGGCGCGGTCGCAGTACTGGCACATGAAGACGGCGCCGGGCGGGGAGGCGGGGGAGGCGGGCGACACGGGGCTGGGCGGGCTGCCGTCGGACGCGGGGCTCGCGCGGCCCGGGTCCACCACCATCACGACGCAGGGGGCGGCGGGCTGGCGCGTGAGGCGGCGTAGCTTGGCGGCCGAGGCGAGCACCCGGGAGCGGAACTTTATGCACTTCTCCGTCTTGTACAGACAGCGATGGCAGATGCGGCCCGGCAAGCCATCGTTCGGCTGGATCTGGAAATGTTTCACCATCCTGATTTATTCTTTCCGCACTGTCTGTTATTGTTATAATATGCGTCACTCGAGTTCGCGCCGGACGACGGGGCGGGCGATCGATACTGATCCGACTACCGGCTGACTGCGCTACTTCTACTTCTACTAATGCATGCAGTTAGGACAACATGGACACACGTACCTGCAGCTCCGTCAGCTCGGAGATCCGCTCGTACAGGGGCACCTCGCTATCCTCGGACACGTACTCGAACAGGGAGCTCATGGCCCCATTCTTGCGAAGGCACAGCCGACATATCGAGTGGAAATTAGACACGATATAAGAGTCCTCTTCCATGTCTCGTGAAACCGCCTTTCTGTCAAAATAGGCTAGATCAGCCGCTGCGAAGTTTCGACAAATCGTTGTTTTCGAACTGCGAGCCGGCTAAACGTCAATAAACCGCGATTAGAACACTCGAGAAGGAAAATAAGGAAATTTTCAGCAACGACGCAATGTGTCGGGGCCGGCAGCCATTTCGGTTAGGGCTGTGCCTCGATTGGGCGGATTCCCGCGAGGGTGGCGCGCACACGGGGACCGCGCCGGGTTACCACTGAAGTTGGTTGTTTGGGATTCAGTTGCCAAAGGATGCGGCCTTGCGACTTTCTCCGCCAGACAAGAATATTTTAAGAAACTACCATTCACGTACCCACTGAACGGAATGAAATAATAGTAAATGTTGTTTGATTTTTGGAGGCAATGTGTGGTAGATGGACGCGGACAGGCCCGCTGAGGCTGGGGTGCCCCGGAATGTTTGCAATTAAAGGGTGGATAAAGCACATTATAATGAACCTCGCTAATAAATACTTACTATGGAGATCGTCTCCTGAGAGTCCCCCCGCGCTAGCGTTTTCT
The DNA here is from genome assembly GCA_022494985.1 of Micrasema minimum. Taxonomy (NCBI): domain Eukaryota; kingdom Metazoa; phylum Arthropoda; class Insecta; order Trichoptera; family Brachycentridae; genus Micrasema; species Micrasema minimum. The sequence continues at coordinate 73,595 of JAGVSP010001684.1, forward strand.
TCCTGATATCAAAATACCGGGCTAGTGTTTTAATCTAGCGGAGAACTTGGAAACTACCTAGCATTATTTCTCGTGATTCAAACCGTGCAGTTTCGATTTTTGTTTTCATTTTGATTGTTTCAGCGAATCACAGATGACCTTTTAAGAGATAATAATAAAAAAAATTTGGTGATTGGCCAAAATCCTTGTGTAGTGTGAACCAGATTAAGTTAAATTGCACAAATACTTATTAATATGCCGTTATTTTTTTGTTTTCTCTAAGAATAGTATTAATTTGACTTAATAAATTATATTTTAAAATACATTTTTCAAAAACCTCGGAAACTCTGGGTAGGAAATCAACTCCAAATACGATGTAGATTCACTGGTTCTGCTTGTACATCGAGTTTAGTTACACGGTAGAAAAAATGAAAGAAATGTAAAATTTTCGGCAACTCTTTATTACACACATATAAACATATTTACAGAGTTTGTGTCTTGACATTCTAATGGATTCTCCGAGCAGCTAATACAATCGCATCCCGATCAGATTGTACTAGAGTAAGAGAATGAGGGTAATCGGGAACTCTATATGGCCATAAGCCTGGTCTGTCTCGCTGAGTCGCCTACAGTAGCATAGACTGCTGCTTGAGAGCCGTGATGTCCAATATCCTGGAGGGGTTCTTGTACGGGGGCTTCAGGTGACGTGGGGCCCGGTACTCTGCGTAGTTAGGGGCCCCCGGACAAAATGGCTGCTGGTGGTGCTCATTGGAAACTGGAAATTCAAAAATAAATACATATTAACTAACTAATCATGACGCCATTTCGCCAAGTGGTCAGCAAGGAGGAGCCGCTACACCACCTCTGTCTTCACACAACTTTTGCTGTCTCTTTACAATTCATAATTCATTTCATGTAACGCACGCTGATTATTCCCGACTTTCACATGTTCAAATTCAATAAAATATCAAAAGAACGCGAGACGTCCCAATGGTCTAGCCTTCTGCAAATGAACGAGTTTTTTTCGGTGGCTTACTCGTCATCATAAGGCAACATGTCGGAGAAGCTTCGTTGGTTCCACATCAGATTTATCCCCTCAGATCCTCACACAAAGTTAAAGGCAAAATTAGAAGCCATGAACCCCTTTGAAGTTAAATATAAGCCTTGTACATTATAAAGCAAGGCAAATACTATGAAACTCCAACACCTAAAAAAACATGAGAAAAAACTTGTTGTAACTTGATCTAGCTATTTTGTCTTCTGCCCTTCTCAAACTTCTACGGGTGGCCCAGGCACACTGGCCCACTACGATTTCATTTAAGCGTTCTTCAATCATTTCATTTCCTTCACATGACCGATTTTTTATTTTATTTATTTGACTATTTGTAACAAATAGTTGTGTACCTTGTCGGGTTATATTGCCCCAAATAGGCAATTTCTTCCACCAACCAATATATCCGATCACCCTCGCAGAAGCAGGCCTCATAACGACTACTAGCAGGCCAGCTGGACAGGAGAAGTCAGACTAACCGGAGAGCAGCTGGTATCTCTGCAGGTACTGCATGGTGGAGAGGGACACGTCTCCGCACGCCGGCTGCGGAAGGACCCTCGCGGGAGCGGCGGCCGGCATGACGTTGTACTTGCAGGCCAGCTGCCTCATGTGCAGGCAGAGCTCCGATGCCGGCCGCTCGTAGTGGAACGGAGGTGGGGCGGACGCGGGCTCAGGAATCACTCTGCAAGATATTTGAATATATATTGTCGATGCCACTTCAAAAGTGGGCTTATGTAATTTTGAGCACATTCTGATCAACGTTCAATTTTTAATGATGTAAGTAAAAAATTTTATAAAAAAGTAGTATGCAAAGTATCCAGATAAAAATAGTATTTTCCAGAACGGAAGCAGAAAATAATTGAAGGAAATAAAGACACTGTACGGGCCAGATGCTCCCAATGTGTGGCCAATCCTTGTGAGGCTGCCTACAGGGGAGATTTTAGGGTTATGTTAATTGCCTCGGCTAACTTTGGTCGGCAGAAACAAAGAATCTCTCCTCATGGAAGTTTCGCTGGTTCGGGTGAAATCCAAGTGCTACGCTCTCACGGATGATAACCTATAAAGTATTACAAAAGGGGTCCGCCTGCCGGCAAGAGAACGCTGGTTTTTGATTTACAAGGCCTTCCTCGCTATTTATTATCATTAAACGCTCGTTAGATCAAACGTTTCCACCTCTTACATCAATACCGGACGGGAGAAGGGAAGGTTACCGACTCTAACTAGGCTATGCGTTGATGGAGCCGGGGCCGCGCTGGGAGCGTAAGGGGACACGGGGCCTGGGCGGCGGGTGGCCTCGCCATCCTGAAGCGCTGGAGAGACGACGCAGCTCGAGGCCACGCGCTACACGCGGGGGGTTGAAGAGACTGGTGCAAGGGGACGGCGGGGCAGCGCATCCTGGGAGGTGCGCTGGTTGATGAAGCCGCTCGAGCGCCACGCGCATTCCGCGGGTGGATTGACGAACAACGGGTTAGGAGGAGATGGGGCTGAACGCCCGGTAAAGCCTTACTTGATACGATGGTTTGGCGGTTATAACGAACAACGACTGGTAGCTGTGGTTGGGGGGCCCGCTGCCAAAGAAAAATACTCGGCGCTAGCGGTGGTTGAGATCGAAACTGCTGGCGGCCGGCGGCCGATGCATTCTGGAGCAGGATGTCAAACAAGGGCGAAAGGATTACAATCCCGGCGCCTTTGTACGCGGCGCGGCGCGTGGATTGACAAATATCGGTTTTTCGCGCGGGATAGCAATTTTTAGCACACTCACAACACAGTCTAATCAGAGCTTTGTTTTAACAGCCTACCAGCGGATCGATAGTTTCGGTGGATTTTAAACGTGACTTTTAATCGAGACGCCAAATTAGCCACGCGTCTCCCCCACGGTGCCCCCCTTTTGGGGGCCCCCCCCCTGGAGCTGGGCGGAAGTCCTCGAACCGGAAGATGGGGTCAAAATCGAGCGGTCTATTAATCCTAAATATTTTGGTTTGGCATCTTGACTTGCAAGACGTCAAGTTAAGTTTCTATTGTGTTGGTATTTATGCAAGTGAATTGCCTGAGATGATGGACAACTTCATGTTGTTACTGAAATACAATGCATTTCACTATATAACACATTACCCGGATGCAGGGTAAAGAAAAAAAATTACTAATTTTTTTAAAACCGACGCGGTAGTGAAGTATCTTGAACTAAATCCTCTATCTAGACAGTGTGGGGTGGTAGCGATATTTAGGTGATGAAGGAACATTGGACAATTTTACAACTCATACATAACAGGTGTATGGCATGAGACAATTACATGGGTTTTTCAGTAAAGCAGATAGATTATTGCTGAAAAGAAAAATACACATTTCACTTATGATGGAGCCAATTTTTTTCTCGGTCTTCAACCGCACATTGCACATTTTGGCTTTTGTAAAAATTTTTAGGTGAGGCTACACTACTAACGTTTGGTGGTGGTCGAGCATGAGGGAATTTCGTTACATAAATAGTTTGGATGCAGAGGTGGTGAACAATTGAAAGAAAATTACAACCTACTATTACATATTGTAAGTTTTTTTATACAGTTGGCGTGTTGATGCAGCCCAAATTGGCTGAAATTCACTCGCTTAGTAGAGTAGAAATATCCCATCAGCCTCAATCTGTACTCTCTTACAACATTACCTTTTTTTAGTATTACAGAACAATCTGACAATGAATAGCATAAGATTTAGATCAGTGGTACCAGTTAAACCAAAAATTCACTCTAAATGAGATAGGAAATTTTCTGATTTTATACAAATAAATTGATATCTTAAAAATGCAGACAATTTTAAACAAACAATATGACTATTTATTTCAAATCAATCAAGACAAATGTCCTAGGTGTATATCAGCAAATTCCACTGAAACGCCCAAAGAACCCAAGTTATTACAGTTTTGATTGAACGACACTAACTTGCTCAGCAACACCACACTGCACGCTAGTTCTCATGCTCCAATAACAAAACAAAAACTTCTGTGTTAGCAAACATTCCACTAACCACACGATCCAAATACAACTTAATATAACAATTACTATCTTGTCCGGCAAAAACACACCGCAACGAAATCTCATGTTTTCAATACAACAAAAATCCCTTCTGTGTTGTGCACTTTCACTACCCAACAGATACATATTACAATTTAATTTAACAAATCTCTCCGTGCCTTGAGTTCAACTCTACTCCCACGCTGCTCAGAGCCATGAAAAACAACCGTCTCATAGTTAGGCGCCACCAGTTTTAGGGAAGCGTTACTTGGAACCCAAAGGATGTTTTATGACACTAAAAGAGAATGTTTGGAATTTAGAGGAAAAATAAGAAAAATTACGTGCGAGGACATCCCGACGAGCTTTTGCCTTGAATAGATAAATATCTGCCCAAATAGACACAAGAGTGTTTATTTAGTATTTATCGCCTGAGCAAAATTTACAGCAGAATACACAATATACATAATTTCAAGATTTCCCTGACAGGTGTCGACCGGCCCTACGGATGGCGTATAAGTGATACAAAGGTATTACTATTTGGATCGAACTTAACCCTGACAGGTAATAGAGGAAACATTTCAGAAAAATATACAATTGATGACATAAAGAAACTTCAGATGAACAATACAATAAATAGTTGGCTAGGATCCAATACTCATTTCTATTCTAAAAAAACGTTGCAACCGTGTTGCTTTTAAACCTTTGCACAAACGTGCCTTAATCTCCTGTGCCTCGACTAACTTGATCACATTGTTTTCAAAACAAAACACAAATTATCAGTAGTCTTCAACACTTGTTAATCAGGTAATGCTTTGACTTATAATACAATAAAATTTTACCGTTTCCGAGCTACTTGAGATAAAAAAATGAATTTTATACTATGTTGAAAACGCTAGGGAGGTTTGAACTTTCATACATAGCACAGTTTACACAAATATCCTAGGATAACTATCAAGTACAGATACCAGTGTCATATTAGTAGTTTTATTGGCTATTTAAACTATTTATTTAATTAAAGAAGTGTATGTGCAGCAGGATTAAGAGTCTACTAACATGATAAAACTTAATTGGTTTAGGGAGCCTTTACTAGGTGTTGCGATCCCAGAAAGGTGTTGTCCGTGAGAAAAAAATGGATGTGAAATATGCCGCGTCAAACTGATCGGTACGACGGGGCACCTTTCTGGAAATGGAACAGAACTAACTTTGATGTGTTAGCTGTTCGGTGGAGAGAGAGGTGTGTGGGTTTCAGTGAGTGAGGGTACAATTTTTTGAAGGTTTAGGGCTGAGGTCGTGCGCCCGGAGCGTGTAGTGATTAGTTAGGTAAGAGAGAGAATGAGATTTTCGACTAGGTTACAATGTTTAAAAGCGAATTATCGCTTTTGTGGATGTGGTAAGATTTTTAAACTTGTTTACTGACATAATTGGTTAGAATATAGTGGACGGTATCTGCGCATTCAGTTATTCCTTAATTTGTTTTAATAGGACGTTCTCATAGAAGAGAGAGGTGTGACCAATGTGGAAGTGACAGGGTACGTGAGTGGTGTGGATGGTAAGGGGGTCTTAGCGATGGTATAGATGGTTAGATAGCATGTGGGTTGTTGTATATGTATGTACTCGTGAGATGTTGGGTGGGGTCTTACGGGGAGGTTTGCAGAATGTAGAAGGGGAGAAGTGAGGAGCTCTGAGGAGAACAGCTCTAAGTGAAGCTGGGGGATGAGGGGTGAGCGGGCGTGGGTTGTGATTGAAGAGATTGTAATGTTGTTTTATAGTTTTTTAAGTGTTGTGAGGGTTAGAAGTATTAAGGTTGATATATTAAATTAGTTGTGCGAGAATTAATTAATGGTTTTATTGTAGTATTTAGATGTTTTTTTAAGATTTATATTGATAATTTAGTTATTTCAGTCATTTTGGTATGTTAAGGTGATGGCCATAAAAAAAGTAATGTTTTTTGGTATAGATCTGTGATTGGGGATTTGTAGGATTGAAAAAAAAAAATAATTATATGATTAAGGGATTTAGGTGGAGGATTTTGGATTATAGATGGTTTTTTGAGTTTGTATAAGATAGGTTAATGGGGTTTTTTATTATAAATTATAGGGAAATAGTAGTGGTAAGGTTATAAGAATTAGGTTAGATTAGCTAGAAGAATAATAATTGTTTATTTTTTTATCATAAGTTGTTTTTTTATTTGGATTTTGTATAATTAGAATTCCGTCTTATATTTATTTTTTTTAAAAAATAGAATTATGTAAATAAAATAATTGCAAATTTAAAAATTCTATTTCGAGCTATCTTGTTGAAACAAAGGCGTGGTTAGATCGTTGACAAATCGGTAGAACCCATGCCCAGAAGGTTAAGCAAAACGACAAAGCATTTTGCAAAAGCGAGTTTGGCACAATTGTTCGATTTTGGTTTCATTATAGACTGTCAAGAATCCGGAGGGTAAGGGAAAGAAACGAAAATATTATCTTCCAATTGTTCAACTAATTTATTTCGTTAATCAAAAAAAAAATCGCGTTACTTGACTTTATTGAAAGTAAATTTCACTGACAGAATAGGTTCACTTTTTCCACTTTTTAAAACACTCAGATTTGATAATAGAAAGGAATTTCCGTGTGTCCGGAGCCGTATTATTATTTATCTATATATATATATTTTTTTTTATTTTATCCGATCCAATTTTCAAGCTATTTTTGTTAAATTCAGAAAAAAAAACGGCGTGGCTGACTTTAGGTCAAAAGGAATTTCATGACGAGAAACAGGATCACTTTTTTTCACTTTTTTTAACACTTGGATTTTGATAATCAAAAAAGAGAATTTCCGTGTTCCGACGTAATGTCAATATTTATATCTAGTTTTTTGAATTCTTCGATTTCGAAATTTCTCTCGTGGCTTTCGCAGATAAAAAGGTTAACAAACAAAATTATTTAAAGAATAATTCAAAAAAGGTTTCGTGACGACAGAAATAATCCACAAACTTTGATTGCAATAGGAACGTAAGTTGTTTGTTGACAGTTGTCCAATTGACACTGACGAGTTTGACGTTCGTTTTTCGTCACACAGAAAAATATCCGCGGGAAAAAAACACAACAGCTTTGGATATTTGACAACCTGCCAAAAAACTACAAGTGCCTGTCACTGGTTTTTAGTGCTAATACAGGTCGAGAGAATGAGTCTTTTGACATTGTTCTATGCAAAAACGAGGCCGAATTTGACGATTTATCCGCGGTAAAGAAATGGCGGATATCGACTTTGTACTCGACGTTTGACAGAAATATAGGATATTTAGGATTTCTCGACAAAACTTAGAACGGGCCGCGGAATTTGTTTTTGAACACACACTCACGATCTTTTTAAAATTCGCCGTGATTCTGAGAACGGAAAACTACTTCAAGGTAAAGCATTGACAAAACGACTTGTTCATTTTGGCACTTGTATAAGAACTGGATATTTTGGACTGAAATAAAAACATGTTAAGACAGAAACAAGAATGGCGGGAACTGAACCATATTTTGAGGAGTGTAGCATTAGGACTATTTAGGCCCCCAACGTATTCCAGGGAGACAGTGTTACACCGAGATGAACCCAAGTGTTGGCAATCCTTTGACGGCTGCCACCGGGGAGATTTTAGGGTTATGTTAATTGCCGTCTGGCTAACGTTGTCGTCAGAACAAAGATCCTCCTCAGGAAGTTCGCATGTTCGGGTGAAACCAAGTGCTACGCTCTTCACAGGGATGATAACCTAATAAAGTATTACAAGAAGGTGGTCTCGCCTGCCGTCTGCAATGAGAACGCTGTTTTTGATTGTACAAGGCCCTACTCGGCTATTTATTTCAATACGCTCGGTTAAGATATCAAACGTACCCTATCCACCCCTCTACATCACTACGGGACGGGGAAGGGAAGGGTTACCACTCTAACAATCCAAGCGTTGATGGAGCTCCGGGGCCGGCGCTGAGCGAAGGGGACGACGGGCCTGCGGCGGGGCCTCGCTCCTGGAAAGCGCTGGAGACGACGCAGCTCGGAGCGCCACGCGCTCCGCGGGGGTTGAAAGAGACAGGAGTGCACAGGGACGGGGCGGGGCCAGCGCATCCATGGGGTGCGCTGTGATGAAATGCAGCACGAGCGCCACGCGCTCCGCGGGTGGTTGAGACAAAACGGGAAGTGAGGCGATGGGGGTCTGAACGCCCGGTAAAGCCTTACTTGATACATGGTTTGGCGGTAGAGACGAACTACCCCGACTGTAGCTGGTGGTTGGGGGGGGCCCGCAGCCAATAGAAAATATCGGCGTCTGCGGGTGGTTGAGATCGAAACGTGCTGGCGGCCGCCGGGCCGCCATGCTTCTGGAGGCTCCAGGATGTCACGGAGGGCGAAAGGATACATACCCGGCGCCCTTTGTAGCGGCGCGGCGCGGTGATTGACTAATATTCGGTTTTTTTTTTCGGCGCTGGGGAAAGGCGAATTTTTAGGCACACTCCACACACGAGTCTATCAGGCGTTGTTTTAAACAGCCTTGACAAGCGGATCGTCTTAGTTCGGGTGATTTTAAACGTGACTTTTTATATCGAGACGTAGACGAAGCCAATTAGGCAGCGTCTCTGCTGGCCTGGCTGGCGCGGAAGTCCTCGACCGCGAAGTGGGGTCAAATCGCGGGCTATTATTCCTAAATATTTTTTGGGTGGCATCTTTGACTTGCAAGATCAAGTTAGTATCTATTGTGGTATAGTATTATGCAGGGAATTGCTGAATAGAATGGACAACTATCATGTTGTTATGAAATAATATAGATGCATTAACACTATCTAAAACAACACGCAACTACTTTTGGTCAGAGGGGTTATGAGTATTATAGCTGTCAAGCTCCGAGCACATTCGCCCTTTGGTCCATCAGAACAATAAGACAAGAACTTGTTTTTAAAAAAACTGTGTCAAATTGGATAGTGGAGGTTGGTAGAGTAGAGATAAACAAAATTATTCAACCAATAGTTTTACATTTAATTCACACATGGATCTATTGTATGTAAATAATTAAAAAATAATAAGAATTGTAAGATTAGTCTTCGGCACGGTTTACCCCAGTGAGGACGAATTAATTTTTCAAAACTATTTTGTAATATTTTTCGTTAATAAATAAACAAAGTTGTAAATGTTACACTGCTTGGTTTTGAGGTGATGAAGTTCCGATTAATAGGAACGGGACTAACTGCTGTCCGGCAGCGCGTTGGGGGACGAGTTGGCAATCGGAGGACTATGCAGATTGTTGTTCACTCGATTCTACGACAAAACACATCTTATTACAAGACCTTAGTCAAGTGGGTAAACCATTCTAGGGTTGGAATTCAGAAGAAGGAAGAGTTGTCGTGTATGAATTAGCTTACCATGACATTATTGTAGAAAGTCCATCCGATATTCGGCTGGGAGCATTCATCTGTTCTGAAAAAAGTCGATTACGAAAAATGTATAATTAATAATACAATCTTTAATGCAACTGAGAATTTAAGTAAGTTGAAAGTAAGTTAATTCTGTAAAATAAGTTATTGTCTCGTACGAGGTTTCTGCTAAGGTGACCAAAATGTAAGAAAAAGATGTTGTAAATAGGGATAAATAGTGATACGATGAGAGAAATTAATGGCGCTGTCTCTAAATATGGTTTTAAATAAGGTTGGGACATAATACAAGTTTTAATGGTAGGTAAAACTTTTCTATTGTGTCCTCTTTTCAACTTTTGAAATTTTGTAAATACGTTTTTGTTTTTTTGACCAATCGACATAAGCCAGTGCATACCTCGGAGATAGTAGATGCAAGAATATTTACATGGCTCACTTTACAAGCCTCGCTGCGAACCAACAAAAAATACTAATTTTTAGAGCAAAAATAAAATAAATTAACTCACTCATTGTAAAGATCTTCAGTGTATTCTGGGATTGGCAAATTTCCTTTGTAATGCATGGGCCGTAGTGCAATTTGAAATATGTTCAATGCAGTTCATGTTGACTGCGTTGTTGGTAGGCGCTTCAATGCTGTTTGAATCGTCTTTGTTTTCCGTGCAATTTTGTTGTATTTCTGCATTTTTCTCATTGACCGTTAATAACCTGTCGACTCTCTGCTGCAAGATTTGCAGCTGTTGGTTCTGTAAATTGATTATTTCATACAAATCCGAAACAGTAGGTTCGTTGTCTTTTGAATTATGTAATACTAAACCATCGGTCGCTTGAGAGACGGTATCTTTCTTCTCTATTCCGTTTATTTGTTTCTCTCGCGCTTCCATCGCTTTCCTTTTCATTTCTAGGCCATTGCCAACTGTCTTAGGATCATCGGAGTCGTAATTTTGTAGGCAATTTTGGGAAACACTATTGCAACATACGCGTTGGCCGCACATTTGCTGCACACATCTAAAATCTTGGCAAAGGTTTTGCGCATCACACGAAATTATCTCGTTACAGTTGCGAATTTGTCTATTAGCAACATTAGAACACATTTGATTAGTACAACAAGTATTGCTCTGAGATCTATGAAGGCTTCGATCATTTTGAAATCCTTTTTGTAAATTATGTGTATTCGCTACATTATACTGGTTCGGATTTGAATTATAGCCGCCATTTTGAAACCCAACATTAGAGAAATTCATCTGTTTCTGCGAAGCAAAAGATGGCGGCATATTGGTTACTAATCTAGGATCAAAACTGTTTCCAAAGTTAGCTTTTTGCTGTCCGGAATCTATTTTGAATACATTTTGTGGTCCACTGGAAAAGTTTTCACGGTTAATATGTTGTAGTTGGGTTCTCAAGTTGGTACCCTGTGCGGCGATGTTAGTTTTAGCGTTGGCAACGCTACACGATGGTTCGGAGGGTGTTTTAGTTTGGCCGTAAAGTCCGGCAGAGTTTGGAAGAGTGAAGAAGCCAAGAGCGGGATCGGCGTCTGACTTCTTGGGGAAGAAGTCCTTCTTGGACTCTGCTGCTGATGATAATAAACCTTAAACGAAATACAGACATTACTTATAAACATTTATGTTATGTTTTGTGTTAATATATTTTCAGTGGATAAATCTTTTCTTCTTCCGAGTCTCAGGCATAGGATTGGTCTGCACAAAGTACTTGATTTTTCCACTTGACTCTGTCTAGGGATAAAAAATATAGATATTGATATATTTTCATTTATTTTATGCCAATATTTCTTGAGAAAAGAAGGGTATTTACTCAGTTGTATTAAAAAATAAAGATGGCAATCAGCTATTTAAAAGCAATCCTTTATTAATGAATCTTTACTGAGATGGCTGCTACAGTAACTCTACCGCTTTCTTATTTCTCGAAACAACTGAGTAAGAATATCTTTCTTTTCTCTATAGTGTCCGCTCGTGACCTAGAAGTCAAAAATTACTTTTTGGATTAATAAGGTACCTGGATTAAGACACACGCTGTGTATGGGCATTCTGTTCGGCGGGAAACAGTATGGAACATCATTTTCGAACACTTTAGCACCAAGATCAGCCATTTTATCATCATTTCTAACTTGATAACCACCATTACGATCTGTGAACACATCAGAAGAATCCAGAATACTCAGCTCCAAGTCGTCACTGGGTTTAGGAAGCGAAAAGTCATGGGGAGCATTTATTTCTTTGTCAAAAATTCTTGGAGGCAAATAAACACTGTCAAGCGTCAATGGACTTGATTTTTTAGCTTCTTCTTGACAATGTGAGGGCCTGGAAAATGGCTGGTTTTGTCTGCCATTATTTGTATTTTGTATATCTACTAATGGTCTCGGTAACTGGTGGTCGGTTGGTAAAGGAGAAGAGATTTTCGATGTGTTGAAGCGGACTTGTTTTTTCGCCTGGGGAAAATCAGACGGAGCGATGTTTTCTTTCATTTTAAGGCACCGGTCAATCACAAATTTAGCTGTTATAATTAAATGCGTTACTTTACACTGCTTAATTAAAAAAATGTATAGTTTCCCCGTTATTGCAAAACGTCAAAACCGATAGAAGAAGTCACAAAAAGTTTTCGTACTTTACAACGATTTTTTCAATGTTTTGAATAGGCATAGACAAAAACAGTTTCAATTTCAACATAACTTTCAAATCCTAGTTCATTAAAACTTAGTCGAAAAGTTTAAGATTTTTCGTGTTTAATTCTTTATTCCGCATTGTTTTCCGAGGCAGAAAAAAGTATTTTTCACTCGTGATACAAAATTACTTTCCAAAATATTAGCTACTATACATTTGCAGATCGTAATTTATTGTCTTTGGTACAAAGTAGGTACCACTGTAACATTTAATCTGTGGAATTCACTCAGTTGCCTAATAAATTAGCTGTCAGTGGTGCTGTCACTGTCATTAGTGTCAAACTTTTATCGAGTTTCGAAGTGCCGTGAGAAGTGTGTCAAAGTTTTCCTCAAGTTTGGTGTATTAAAAATAAAAAAACAAAATGAGTTTGGTGACTTGTATAGCACCCGTCAACATAGCCGTTATAAAATACTGGGGAAAAAAGGATGAATCTCTTATAATTCCATTAAATGATTCGTTGAGCGCCACGCTTACAACTGACGTGATGCATGCCAAAACGACTATTCTAGCGAGCGCCACGTTAAAGGAAAATAAACTATGGCTCAACAGAAAGGAAGAATCGTTCGAGAATTCTAGATTGCTCAATTGTGTTAAGGAGATAAAAAAGCGGGCCGCTGAACAATCGAGCGTGAACTCTGATCTTCTCTCTTGGAATTTGCATATTTGTTCCGAGAATAACTTCCCTACAGCAGCGGGACTCGCCTCGTCCGCCGCGGGTTATGCCTGTCTAGTGGCAACACTCGCTAAATTATATAAAGTAGATGGAGAAATCAGCAGCATCGCTCGTCTCGGTTCCGGAAGTGCCTGCAGAAGCGTCTATGGCGGCTTCGTTCAGTGGCACGCGGGAACAAAAAAAGACGGAACGGATTCTATAGCCACTCAAATAGCCCCGGCCTGCCACTGGCCAGAAATGAGAATCCTGATCCTTGTCGTAAGTGACAAGAAGAAAAAAATCGGATCCACCAATGGCATGCGAGACAGTGTTGCCACATCGGAACTATTAAAAATGCGCGTCGATAAATGTGTTCCGGAACGCACCCTCGCGATCAAAAAAGCAATTTTAAACCAAGACTTTCATAAATTTGCAGAAATCACCATGAAAGAAAGCAATCAATTCCATTCTATTTGCTTAGATACTTTCCCGCCATTTAAATACATGAATGAGGTGTCTCACGCTATTATCGATATGATTCATAGTTATAACGAAGCTTGCGGAGCGTATAAAATCGCGTACACTTTTGACGCAGGTCCGAATGCCTGTCTGTACATGTTGGAAGACCAAGTACCTTTCGCATTAACTTTGATAAACCAAACTTTTCCCACGGATTTTCACAAAGATGTGGAATTCATAAAAGGGATTCCGATTGATTCGAAACCATTGCCGGAGCAGATCAGGAACAAGATAACCATAGATAAACACGAACCTAATTTGTTGCAATACTTGATTCATACTAAAGTAGGCGAAGGACCACGACAACTCAAGGATGTTAATAGCCATCTTTTAGACGAAGCTGGCAATCCTAAATTTATGTGACGAAGAAATTACTAAACATTTATTTTATTATTGGTTTGTTATGGGTATTACGAGGTACTAAACTTAATTACATTATTATTGGAATGAAGAGAATCTTTAACTAATTATAAGGTACACAATTAGATCTGTTATTTATTCGATTTACAATATCTAATATTTTATGCTGTAAGTCTTTGTAGATGTAAAAGTGCCTAGTGTTAATCTGTTTTTATTATTTTTACATAACAAATAACAGTTCTGTAAATTGTGCATAAGGTCTTGAATTTGAAATGAGGGCACACAGAGTATGGCTGAATAACTTTACCTTTATGTCTTTTCTAGATTGAATTATCAATAATATTACACAAAATAAAATTAAGGTATGTGGGCAGTGTTCAAAATGTCTACCCCATGTTTGCATTTAACAAAATGGTCGCTTACCTTGGAGACACTTTGTGGAATACACATGGAGTTTCTACTCCTTGGATTAATAATGATGACGAAGCATTTGACTTTCTAATACTTTTGTAAACATGTATTTAAAGTAAAAAGTTAAATTGAAAATTATATAATGTACCTGTGAGAGCCATGCCTCTTTCGTAAAATTGACATTTTTTAGAAGACAAATGTGATTTTCAAATTAATACTTCATGTGAGATACCCTGGCCTGGTACTGAAGTGTAAGACTGATCATTCTACCTTCATGTAATAAAAACGTCAAGATACACTGCATTTGGTGTACTAATGCAGTGCCCTATGCACCATTGGGTGCAAATCAGGGAGAGTAGTATTAGTAGTAGTAATGTGAATCTCACTAATAAATGTGTGTAAACCATACTATACCTACCTATCTGTATTTTAGGTAGAAAAAATATGACGAGCCTATTTCTAACATTGTAAGAATGTTGAAGTCCACCTCGTAGTGTAGTGGTCAGGGCATTGGGCTACCATGCATGAGGTTGCGGGTTCGATTCGCATACGGTCGCAACAATGCTATTATTCCCTTAAAAATGTTTCATATGCGATACCTTGGACTGGCGCTGAAGTGTAAGACTAATCACCGTAACAAATGATCAAGATGCATTGCATTCGGTGTACCAATGCAGTGCCCTATGCACCATTGGGTGCGGGTAAGAGAAAATAGTAGTAGTTAGAATGTTGAAATAGGGCAGTGGCGTGCACAGAGTTTTGAAACTGTTTCGTACCAAAAGTGAGGAAGCAAAGAAGTACGCCAGGACAGAGTGGTTCGTTCGGGAAATGGCTGTAGTTATCTGCCGATATATGAGGATTGCCTATATACAGAAAAAAGCAGTGTTTGAGGAGATCGCAAGGCGCAACGTCCTAAGAGAGAACGTCAACTTGATCGCGCTAGTCGGATTTTGTTAAAATGATGTCACACTGCTTGTTCCTTGACAAATATATAGTTTTGAAACACGAACAACCGGAACTAAATGTTAACAATACGGCAGCTGTCAAAATTTCAAAAAATTGTATCACTGGTTTGTAGAGTAAAGCGTAAATCCTGTGATTGGTTGATACGCGATTGGTTACGCTTTCATTTTATTGTCAAATCGCCAAAATCGATAACTGATTTAACGCAGTTTCCATTGTAACCTAACCGCGAAATACTGTATAAAATTTCCATAACCATAAAGGATATTGTAAGAAACCGTTATTAAATATTTTTATTAAACCCAACCTAATCGATAGTACTGTGATCCGAGCATAACATGTTTTTTCTCTTTAGACAAAGACTTTGTTTGAAAATGAACACGGCAGTTTCAATTCACATTTATGCAGGAATAAAGATGATATTTGTTCTGGGAAAAAAGGCAGAGTTAGTATTTGCTTATGACAGGATTTTGTATGTTCATTGGGTGGCGCTTAGCATGGCTAGTGATTATTCGCGGGTACGTTTGTAATAAGGTAAATTAGTTGGGAGTTTTGTGAATTTTGGTTAATATTTTAAATTATAAGTACCTAATTGCACTTTTTTTTTAATGCTATTTCTGTATGGAGTGCACGCTACTGAAATAGGGTATTAGTAATAAAATAATTATTGGAAATGGTTATAGTGGGTCTGACAGGGTATTTAATAAGAAATGTTCATATTTTTAGTCCGTATATTTTATACAAATATTTTAATATTAAAAACACAAAATATAAATAAACAATTCACAATCACAAAGAGAGTTTTATTCGTCCTACTCTGAAATCATAATCGACGGTGGAAAGGAAAAAATTACCAAGTGACGTAATATCGTCGGGCCAACGCCAAAACTGCAAATTTGCAGAACATCAGTGTTTAGAAATTGAAATTTGAAATTATACACCTAGTTCAACTATAGCAAAATATATTTGTAAAAAAATAAACGCTAACCTTTATTTTTTAATGCGGTAACACTTGGCTCTGACATGCCATGTGTCAAACGTAAAAGTAAGGTTATAAAAAAGATAGAAATATACCGTGTACCATGTACCATATAGAAGACCTCCAATAATAGAATTAGAAGTATCTAATTTAAGCAGGAATAAACTTTTAATGTTTGTTTATGTAAAATTGTTTACAATATACAATAACATTAAAGCAACGCTTGAAGCTTAAATTATTTTTGTTATTCCTACAAACGGAAGTAAAACATATTATATATTTATTTCTATAGCTAACAATCTGGTTATTATTTCAAGCTATTTAGATAGTAATTTTAACAGGTTTATGATGCTACTTTTAAGTTAAAAACCTCAACATTTTAACAGCGTTTCTAAGATATTTATGCCCATAATGTTTGGTAACGTTTTTATTTCCACCTTTGGGTATTTTTTAAAAGGCTCGTGGCCAAAATTTACATGGAATGCAGCAAAATAAGAGAAAAAAATCATAAAACCGTTGATGGGATTAGTTTTTAAATTGGATACGTTATAAGCCGAGAGACAATAATTTAAAGTTAAAACTAAAACTTTTTAATTCTCCGATTTATAAATAAATTGCACCGATAGTTAAGTAATTTTTTGTTTTATTTTTCGACATCCACAGAATTTTCATTACATTTAAAATTCATACATATTACTTTTTGAAAGTGACATATATTTATTCTATTATCACTAGCAAGGGTTGTGTATCTGATAGCCACCTTTTAAAGGCAATTTATGAATAAGCCAAGTATTTCATAGTCAATATTATTACATAGATGTGCGTGCAATATAAGCCATCATATAAGTCGTTGATTCAAATGTCCTGGTGGCCTTACACAGCCAACGACTTTTCAAGCATGCGAAATCGCTGACTTTATTCAATTCTTATGCTTTAATACAAATTCTGTTGCAAACTTAAAAGACATAACTTTCAACAACAATTTAGAAAAAAATATATATTCTGATATTCAATTCAACAACTATAATATGTACTACAATAAAAATAAAATAAATAATGATAAAAGAATTACCAGATAATACAAAAAATATTTTAATATCGTACATATAAATTTGTAAGCGATTCCGTCAAATTAATCAGTTAAATTTCGAACCACGGTTATCAGAGAAATCATTCATCTCTTTTCTGTCATATATAATCGTATTGCATAGAAAGAGAGGCTTTATGATTATGGAGTTGGTAGATTTGGTAACATTTTAGTGTTTCGCGCTTGCAATTTAAAGTTTCTAATTTTTAAAAAAAGTAATATTTCTTCTTGCACAAGTTTTTTAGCAGCGTAGAATATATTTCAAAGACAAATATCTATGTATGTGTACTACTACATTAACATGGGCTCTACTACAGTGCATGGAAAATATAGAAAACAACAGCAGATATACAAATAAGTAATTTAAGTTCAGATGAGCCTTACCTACACCAATAAAGATTGATTGCCAAAAATGCTTAACAATCTTCCCCACAGATGTCACCACTGAGAAAATCACTTGTAAAGTGAAACGTGGCAGAATAATTCATTCTAATAGAAGTTCCGAAATTTTGTCATTATGTTTATCAGCTGATGGGCGGAATGGGGAATGTTGTAATACATCAAGTGGCCACTTAACCCAGCCAATGACAGGTCATAAACGCCTAGTATATCCACCTTTTACAGAGTTTCGCCTAGATAATCCACTTCTTCTTTTAAACACAATTTTCTAGCAGAGTTTATCTCTTTTCTCTAGTTGGAGTATCAATAATACTGCATATAAACATATTAATACTAATCACAATGAGGGGGGGGGGGGGGGGGGGGGGGGGGGGGGGGGGGGGGGGGGGGGGGGGGGGGGGGGGGAGTCTATATTTAAGGCTTTATTAATTTACACAATTTATTTAAAACCTAAAGCTGGAAGTGCGATATAATGTAAAATCCAATCTTGTAAATCGCTTTATATCATCCGATTTTGCACGATCTATTGTGGGTTTTTTTTTTCACATAGATAACTACCTGACCACTTGCATAGTTTAACACTATTCAGCTTTATAAATTTTAATTCACTAGATTTGAGGTTAATGACACTTCAACTCTGCCACAACAACTCCGCCAGGCAATCAATTATTAGTCGGACGTACATTATTATTCCGTTTGCCTTCTTAAAAACGTAAATACTGATAAAGATTGCATATGGTGTTACTTTAGTGTTTATTATAATGTAAAAGCCAATAATTGTATTCTCGCTTGTATTAGCTAACAGCCATCCCGATTTTAGATGCACAAACGGATTGCACTGATAAGGTATTAGTTTTTTTTCATTTTTCATTCATATAGCCCAAAATAGCTTGACCGCAGTAGGGCTCAGATAGGTCGCCGTGTAAGAGTATTGAGGTGCAGAACTCTTCGTGTCATTACTTTTTCTAAATAATTTGCTTCTGCAAGGCAGATCTAAATGTCCAAATGATTTTAACGGCCCATGCTTGTAAACCAAAGTTATCATGCAGAAAAATAAACAAAAAAATCACAAGAGAACAGTGCAATCCGTTTATAAATCGGATGAATTATAACAGAGATACAATAATTTAAAGTTTGATTTTTGTAAAGATTTTGTATGATAGGCGATCGGTGCCTCACCCATCGTATATGGAATAAAAACTTTAAATGATTGTATCTCGCTTATTATTTATTCGATTTACGAACAAATTGCACTGATGGTTTTGTGTTTCTTCGCTTTATTTTTCTGCATCAAAAAAATTTGGTTTACAGTTCGCTAGGTTTCTCGGTTCGGTTTGACCTTTAACTTCGTCATTATCTCTTCACTAAAGGTAATTCAGAAGAGTTTGAGATTTGAGTACTTTGGACAACGCTAAGGGGAGACCGTTGGTGAAGGCGGGGGCGGGGTGGCGGAGGGTGCCGGAGCGCCGTCAGGACCGCGGGACGACGCACGGGGTGGCCGTGGCCTGCTTCTGCTCCGTCAGGGCTCGGGACTCGTGGATTATGGCCGCGTACGTGATGCCCTGGGGGAAGAAAAATTTCATCTTTATCAAATAGAGCTAAATTAGCAGTTCATAACGGAGTTCTAATTCCAACCCTTATATATGGAAGCGAAGCATGGAGTTAAAAAAAAACGGACGAAAGTATATATAAAATGCTATTGAAGTGCGATCTCTCAGGCGAATGTGTCGTAAAACTATGTATGATAGCTGGTGCACTTATGTCGAAATTTGAGCAGAATGCAAGGCTATCAATGATAAAATAACAAAGGTCCTTTTATGATGAATCACCATTTGGTCATGTGAGGCGAATGAATACGTTTTAAATAAATCCTATAAATGCAGAGTGTGCCTGGGTTGTAGAAGTCGAGGATATTACGAGAAAGACCTGGCACGATCCAGATAAACAATCAATACGTGAATAAGTGGTCGTGGAAAGCCTTAATAATCGGCGTGCATGCTGAAGAAGATATATAATGTGGAAAGAAGCAAGGCGAAGGGTGTAGGGCAATGTGAACCGAGTTGTTTCTAGGGTAGAGATTTCGAGGACTCCCGATTAGAAACTCTAGGTTCGAATCCCACTCCTGCACCTAATTTGTTTCCTGCTTTCTGAAACAGTTATTTCCGGACTTGTTTGAAAGCATCACAAAACTGAAAATATTTGAGAATTAACATAAGAATCAAATGATTCCTAATTTTTTTTCTTTTTTTTTTTTTTTTTAAAAATTGGTAAGGCGTCCAATCCTCTCTGTCTTCTACCTTTCGGAGGATGGCTGATGGTTAGTTAGTAGTTAGTTATTCTAAACTGGGTAGGTTAATTATGTAAATTATGTAAAATTCTAAAATAAGAATCGCAAAAAAAAGCCTGCATTAAAATTAACAAATATAATTACAAGGATATTACCTTTTTAAATTCCCTCTACAAGAATCCCCCTCCAATTTAATTAAAGGGATAGTGTATCTGCAATCCAATCCATTTATTTAGCTTTTGTAAACAGTACAGTGGGTTTAATGTGGTGGGTTTATTGCCTAGTGATCAATGGTTCGTCTTTCCAATAAACCAATTAAATAAGTAGGCAAGGTATTCAACGTAAACGCATTAAAACAGAAAGAAACACTTTTAATACATACAACACATATATTATCACAACATAATGTCTCCTAGGATTGAAGGTAGAAAAAAACTGGAAACAATTTAAGAAAATGGATACGTAAATATTATTTCAGACGTTTTTTTCAAAAGAGGTGACTGTTTTCGGTTCCTTTATAGTAAAAGCATTTGGAGTTGATTCCATAGTCGATATAATATATTAGGAGATTACAGTATGCTGACCTACTGTTGAGCGATCCCCTCCAACCCTTCGTTGGCTGATATCGTCAGTGCCTTGATCCTCTGTCACAGTAAATAACATTTAATCCTTGGACCGCAGTACCTTATCCTTCCCGGACTCTCAGATGATAACGCTCTCTTTACTTATAATCAGTGGTGCCTACGAATGTCGAGGAAACAACGAGATTATAAGATACAGATACCAAATATCGATATTTTCGGTTTTGATCAAGACTTTGACAATACAGGGTGACTGGTAATTCGCGACCTATCCTGGAAAGGGGTTAAGCTAGAGCTAATTTGCATGGCAAATTTACGCGACCATCCAACCAGGGGTGGGCAAACTCGCTGGTTACCTAGTTATGGTTCGAGTTTTTAGTTTTTATTGAAAAAATCCGCCTGCAGCATTTAACTCGTGCTTTATTGACATAAAAAATAATGCGTAAAGCCTGGCATGTAATAAAGACCACTTTTTTGGAGTTAGCTTATGAACAAAAGAATTACATTAATTAAAGGTATAGTTTTTGTCCAAAATTTCTAGAGTTTCGTAAATAAATGGCAAGAAATGGGTAGAATTTTGACTTTTTTTTACCCCCAAGTCGTCTCGACAGAAAGAGGACAATTACTCATAAAAAAAAGTATGACACTTATTTCTAAAACTCTATAGAAGGGATTTGGAACAGGGAAAAATTTAGTGTAATGTAATCTGTTGTTCAGACGTAGAAAAGCTAACCAAAACCTGTTCTCGGCTTATTACCATACTCAAATTGTACGTATTTTTGTCACAATCACGAGTTAGGAGATTAAATGCCTGCTTTGAGACGCGGCGGGATTCGTTTGGCTGATATATAACTAAAAACTCAGTCCAATAAGTAAGAAACGCAGCGAGTTTGGACCCAGTGGTTGATCTTCCGGTCGACTCGTAAATTGTTGCAAATTAGCTTCATAGTATAACCCCTTTCAAAGAAATTATAAGATACGTTCGAATTACCAGTCATCAATAACTGTACAATAACGCTGTGTACAACTGTCATTCAATACTTTTAACGATGACAAATAAGACGCATAGAATGTTCCGTAGAACTTCCGAATAAAAATTATATAGAAACACTCTTCTGCTAAAATATAATGTTCTGTAATCAATCCATCGATTACTTTCCGAGATTTAGGGTCACAAACATACGGAACCTAAATTTTTATTTAGATATGGGAGTTGCATTACTGTTTGCCTTGCTTATTCTATTCTATAGTAGGGATAAGAGCATTGAACTCCTGACGTCATTGTGACCTGTGCAGATCTAGCTAGATTTGCTAGCTTTATTTTGATTACATCATGTGTTATGTGTCACCTCTTGTGAAAATTCAAGGAATGATAAATTAGGTTAGAATAACATGAGATGCATAATTAATTACCATTTTCATCATCCGGCATAACAGTTAACCTCTCTCTCAGCTGAGCGGCTCGTTCCTTTTCTTGTGGTCCGCCAAGAACCTCCACTATCTTATTGAAATCTTCCCACGCCGCCTCACAGCACACTAACTTCTTTCCTGTACAGAAAAAACATAAACATTGCAATCAGATTTATTATAATATTTTAAAGCTTCGACAGTTCACTCAATCAATCAACGGCAAGTCTTCAAAAGACAATGAAGATGACGCACTCATCGGGAAAGAAGGCGAAAATCAGGTTATCCGATGACTGTGAAGTCCTCTACGCACAGTCGACCACATCTCTCACACCTGCATCCAATTGGTCGCTGCTTCGCTCACTCCTGCTCTAAGAAAGGTAAAGCTTGGGTAATGGCAATGTTTTTTTCTGCCGAAATGCCTCTATGCATGTTTTTAAATAATATCCCATGTTGTCAGGTTAGGTCTTGATTCCTTAACCAAGGCTATTGCTAGACAAGTAGAGCTATAGACGCCTCTCTCATGAGAATCAAAAGTAGGGTTTGAATTTGTCGTTAATCTTTGATGCGTCTAAAATTGGTAAAAAAAAGGTAAAATAACCAATTTGACAAATCACAACAACTATATTATATTTCGTGCATGAAGAAGTTTTATTTAAAAACAAAGTTAGGTTTCTTCTCTCATCGCAAAACTCCAAGTAAATAAGGGGGAAAATATGACCCACACACAACGGTGGAAGCTAAAGGTATAGATATTATCTAACTGGACAGATTTTACCTAATCAAAGATATGGAGCTCCATTATATGGATTGAACTCCATCTCTTGACGATCAATGGTTCAATGATCTTCATTAATGGGCAGTGAGCGGGAACTCTATATCCCAACGGGAGATTTGGCGAGATTGCTGATGTACCCCACCATCCTTGTCACATCTAGGTTCCTATGTCTTACAAGGTACCTACCTACCTTGGAATAGCCTCTCCAGGACGGGTTTGACAGGCCTCTGGGCCTCCCAGATGGCCTGCTGCGAGAGGAGCGGCTGCCGGAACACAAAGTGGTGGCTGCCGTTGGTGAGGTTGCTGATATACGCCATCATACTCGTCACGTCCAGGTTCAGTGTGTCCAGCTCTACCAGCTCTTGGCTGTCACACAGCTGTCTCTTCATCTCCTTACTGCAGTGGCAAAAACAAAAAACATTAAATATTCAAAGTCGCCACATACATATGTATAAATACGCCAGACTATATACCGTAGTTCTGAAAACTGTTGTGAACTGTAAAGTGATTCCATTAAAAAACATTTATTGGTCTAATAGGTAAGGCCCATTAGAAGCTTTCTAAATAGGCTGCTAGCATTGACACACATCATATATCATAGGCCATAGGCAGGTCACTGCGGACTTATCAAGTTTCAATTGACAAGTTTCACACAAAACTTGAAAGGAATTTGTCGCTCTTTCCTTAACCACCTTAAAAGACTCAAAGACTTCTTATTAAAGACACCCACAAGTAAGGCTGTTACAATTTCTTTGCCACATTTGCTCTTAGTAGAAATATTTGACCTACCTTGGGCACGTTTGGTCATCATATTCATCTTCAGATCCGCTGCATTCCTCATCTGAGTCGGACTGGTAGGAGTCCAGAGTGGGGATGATGGTTCCCCTTACGGTTATTCCCAAATCCTGGAGCTTCGAGGCCAAGTTGTCTTCAATGCCGCTCACAAACTCAAACACCACCTGTAACAGACCAGATCACTTTGGTACGATTCAAGCAAACACATGGTAATCAAGATAATAGAATATCTGATATGTTTTTCTATATACATAGTGTAATAAGGCCTGTGTATAAATCTGTTCCCTGCCTTTACAACTGAACCAGTCTTCATTAGACTAAGTATTGTTTGTCTTGGACAGATCCATCAGCTTGATCATTGAAAAATGTAAGTTTCGAGGTAAACCTTTATCACCACATCTGGTGACTACACTGTCTATTCCTATGATTAATTTAAACGTCAACTATCTGAGTTTATTATAGTTCCATATTGTTTGGTTTGGCGGGTGGTTTGGTCTCTTGGGAAATTTGCTGGTCTTGATTTGTGCTCGTCATTCTGGGAACACATTGCCAGAGTAATTCCTTGGTGTCATTCCATTCCTATATCCTTATCTTTGCCATTCCTCTACCCAAAAATCTTTCTATCATCTATGGCACATCGCAGGTACAATTTCCGCAACCATTACTAAAACCGCATGTAAATTTTGAACAGTCAGTTCACTGGCTGCGTAAGGGGGGGGCGGTGGGAGCGGTCCGCCCCGGGTGCCCAGCTCCAAGGGGTGACACCGTCCACAGTGCAAGGCGCTCAAAATTTTCCTTCAAAGTCAACGTATCCAAATAGTTGAAAGAGCTATTTCCTACGCAACTAAAAAATGGGAAGAATTGGATATTTCAATTGAAAAAAAAGGAAAGAGGAGATTCCGAAAACGTATGTCAGGTAAAGAGGCCAGAGACTCTGGACTTACATTGCCAGAAGAGCTGCAGAGAAATGTTAGAATGTGTCGATAGATTTTATGAGGAACTAAACCATCGATACAAAGCAATGGATGACATCCTAATAATATTTGGTGTATTCTAAAACTTTGTTTACGTCAACAGAAGAAGAACATCGTGCTATAGTTCCAAATTTGTCAAAAATCTATGAAGAATTTTCTGATGAGACAATATTTTTGAGATTGTCCGACGGCGGCGCCACTTGGAAGCCTCCAGCATTCCTTGCCAAGTGGCAGTCCAGTGGACTACCCTGGAGGTTCTGAGATTCACTGTGTCTCAGATTCTTCCTAACTATTTGTGTTTCGGTGGCCTCGTGTGAAAGAAGCTTTTCAAAATTAAAGTTAATTAAATAGTATTTAAGATCAACTATGAGCCAAGCGAGACTAATCTCCCTATTTTGTCAATTGAAAGGGAAATAAAAGTAAACTTTGACCATGTTATTGAATATTTGAGTAAAATATAGTCGCGTAAGCACATTTAGTAGGTATTCGTTGTTTTATCTTGGGGGGAGCGCATTTGAAAACCGCCCCGGGTGCTAACCCACGCTACGCCGCCACTGAGTCAGTTTATTATTCTTTTATAATCAAACCGCATTGTCTCCTCAATATTGTAAATCTGTTTAATATCTGTGTTTGGGACATTTATTGGTTATAGTGCCGCAAGAAAGTTCATCTCTTCTAAGGTTGGGGTAATATTCTTACAGAATTGAAAGGTCTTGGACAGGGCTGAGATTTCCCTGGGACTTGAGCCTCTTTCCGCATTAATCTTAAACGTAATTTTCCATACACACAAACAATTCAGGTGTTTAATTGACAAAAATCACAAAAACAAACTCATTGTTATCAACAAACCTGTGGTGTCTGGTAGAAACAAGGGTTTTCCTTAGCGCACTCCATGTAGTCCTGGGCTTGGTCGAGAACAGATCGGGCGCCGTATGAAGCATTCCCGTCACTTAGGGCAGATAGGGACTTAGGGTTTCTTGCTATCACTGGAATATAATCAACCATTATTCTATAGAGCATCACAAAACTGAATATATATATATAGGTTTCAAATTAATATAATATTTTGATCCAAAGGATGATAAATCATTGAGCGACTCAGTTTACTAGTTCTACCATGAAATAAGCACATGACGACATGACTATCATAATAATGGCTACTAATTACTTGAAATTATTGTCATCGACTTGAATGCGATAGGTTTAGAAAGAATCAAGGTGGTGTTTACAAAAACCATAATGAAAAACTGACTCCTGGATATATATCGCCAAGTATAGAGGCGAGTGTGCTAGCCGGTGACAGGGTGTCCTGAAGATGGCTAGTGATGTCCACACGCAACTTTAAGAACGAAGAGAACGTACAGAAACCACCACCGTGAAGTCTGAGTTGTCAGATTTAATGGGGCGACTAAACTTCTATTGTTTTGTCTGCAGGCTAGGCAAAATTAAATTTGGAAGCTTTACTTACAGTTTTTATTGCACAGGGATGAAATACAACACATAGAACTGAACTAACTTAAACTAGATTAGAAAGTACAAGAAAAAAAATGATTGGCATAAATGAAATTAAAACTTAAGTTCCGATCGAGTTTTCGCCGGAGTTTGGTGACGTTTGTGCGTGACCTTTTAGTCTCCTGACAGATGGCGCTAGCTGTCGCCGTACCTTTTCCGTTAGCGCGTTAGCGCGCATGTGATCACCCATTTTTCCATTGCATTGAAGCATTGGCAAAAACGAATGTCTTTAGACAGTTTTCTAGTTAAAAAATACTAATTTTATTTGTCATAAATTCATATTTTTATTTACATTTTTTTTCATATCTAAATTGTATTCCAAGTTGTTAAGCTCGTTAACAATTTAATAAGTAATTTTATTTGATTGAGTATTCTTTCGGGATATCATATTCTTTGGAGTACATTATCATACTTTACATTGATTTCTATGGGAAAAAATGTTTCGGATTCTGAAAAGGAATTATGGTTATGAGAGGATCCACTGTTCTTCAAAACCACCTCAACAAGCCAGGAGGCCCAATTACAGAGAATAATCACCCAGCTTTACCCAGGCTTCAGAAAAAATAGCTTTGATTTTTTGTGATCTCATCCGGAATTGAACCTGGAACCTCCGTGTCATAAGCCCAGAAAGTTAGCTATTACGCTACGGAGGCCACCATTTCTTTGTTGACGATTTTATAATCTATTGTACTGCTTATTAAGAGAATTGAAGGCAATGTACCTAGATGATTGTCTTAGCACAGTCACATGAGGATTAAGAATGTTAAGATAATTTAGAACTGAAATCATTCCTTACATTCGAGAGAGCGAGTGGTATGTGTTGACCAATCCTATAATTGTGACTATGAGAATAATAAAAATAAAATAAAACATACTCAAGACAAAAAATCTATGAAAATGTTCCATTTCACAGATTCAGAAAGAAAGTTAGGAACATACTTCACTGATAACTGGAAAATTAGACAAAATAGTTTAAGAAAGCCAAAACTATTTGGGCGTATGGAACTAACCTTTTTAAGAAACACAATTTCTTGTTTAATCTTCCTTTGAAGTTTCGTAACACCATCAACGTTGAGGATATCAGTCAACTTTTGAATCAATTCCTCTCCGAAATGGATCTTTCTTTCAACTTCTTGTAAGAGTTCTTCGTTAGTCTTTTCCATTCTGCGTTTTCAACTAATATCAGTAAAATAATATTTAAAAATTCGGCAAATATCAGCTGTCAGAAAACATTTTTAAAGAGATTTTGACTTTTGATTTTGACAGCTGTCCTAGTTTTTTGTTGAGTGTTGCTATTACGAAATAATAAATCTTAGTACTATACTTTTCCAGCAATTATCTATAACAGCTAGTTAAAAGTACGTTTGTTAGCCATAACAAACTCAAGTTCAACTTCAGTGGGAAAATCAAATTTAGAGTTTAGTTTATCTTTTGAAGTTAAACGAAAAAACTAATAAGCTTGTAAAGCGAATGTTATCGAATCGGTGAGAATACATAATTATATAATATTATAATGATTTACATTATTTGTTTATTTACCCATCATTTTTATAGGAAAATGGACGCTTTGTAAACTTTTAAAATTGTTTGGTAAACTTGTTTTTTCCAGATTGTGTCTTCTTCTACAATGGCGCAGTCAAGCAAGAAAATAATTTAGAAAAAAAGTGTTCTAAATTGAACAACAGAACAACAACTGATTACAATAACTTTTCATTCAAACAATTACCGACATTGAAACTGTTACCCATGTCGACATTTTCTTTAGACGCAGATCTCAAACAATTACTCAACTTCAAAGAAAACGACTGTGCCATCAAAAAGAAAAATAAAGATGTCAGTGATAGTATTTTAGATAAAGCAAACGCTAGTAGCAGCAAACATTTTAATTTGAGCTAAAAGATTATGAGTCGGCTTTTAAGGATAAAAGAGGATTCGAATTTAATTTGTCTGGAAGCTTGTTGAATTCAAGTAACCATGTGTGTCTCTGCTACAAGGAAGATTGTGGAAAGGTGATACTTAGTCAAGATGTCCACAACAAATACGATCATAATCTTGAACAATCGAAAGTAATTTCGAAGTCACAGAGAGACGAAAATAATCATTCTCCAAATGTTCAAGTCAAGGTAAGAAATATTTGAATTTGGAATAATAAAAATTAATTTTTTGCTTTTTCCTACTCTCTCTCCGGCAAGGTGCTGGAGAAGTTGATTGCGGACAGGTTGGATCGCTGCTTGGCCCCGCCATGTGCGAGGCAATTCGGCTTCACCAGGTCCCTGTCGACTGAGGATGCAATCTTGTACGTGACGAAGTGGAGTGAGGAGGCGTCGGGGAAATACGTATGTGGGATTTTCCTTGATATAGCAGGCGCCTTTGACAATGCGTGGTGGCCGATGATCCTAGTAAAACTTAAAAATAGAGGATGCCCGAAGGAGCTTTTCGCAATAATGAGAAGCTACCTGGAGGAGAGATCTATCACGGTGATCCACGGATCCACTATAATAGTGGTGCTGACGACCATGGGGTGTCCTCAGGGCTCCGTCCTGGGTCCAAAACTTTGGAACGTTACGTTCGATGATCTTCTGATCATACCTCTCCGGGGGGATGCACTATAGTGGCCTATGCGGACGACGCTCTTCTTTTATTGTCTGGTGACAGCAGACGGGAGATCGAAAGCAAAGGCAATGTAGCTACTAACAGGGTTCTGGAATGGGGTATTAGAAATAGACTAACTTTCTCGCCGCATAAGACCATGGGCCTAATGCTCAAGGGAAATCTGGACAGAGGGAGGAACCCCGTAATAAGGATGGGGGGAGTCAGCGTTAGGTTCACCGACGTGGTGAAGTACCTGGGAGTATATCTGGATCGGGTCGGATCTTTCTTGGCGCACGCGAAATCTATATCGGCAAAGGCAAGCACACTGTTCATGAAGGTCCGACGCATTAGCGGCGCGACCTGGGGATTGAGAAGTGCGGCTGTCAGGACGATATATAGAGCGACCTATGTTGCTCAACTGACCTATGCGTCGCGTGTGTGGGTTCACAAAGCCCACGCGGGAAATGTACCGAGAACCCTGCTGAGCGGACAGAGACCGCCTTTACTGGCGCTGACTGGAGCCTACAGAACGGTGTCAAGCGCGGCTCTCCCTGTCCTTGCTGGGGAACTCCCAGCAGACTTGGAGGTGGTGCAGTCTGAGGCGGCTAGGAGACTAAAAAAGGGAGAACAGGTAGTACATTTTGGGTTAACCTTACATATGAGACCTGGCGACTCTCTCGGTGACCTGTTGGAGGCCCTGAGAGATAAAACTTGGGAAGAGTGGCAGAGGAGGTGGGACGTCGAGCGGAAAGGCCGCTGGACGTACTCATTCTTCCCGAGCATCCGAGAGAGAATGGCTTATGCTAAGCTGAACCTGGGTCATCATGTAGTACAAATGGTAACGGGGCACGGAGAATTTAGGGGAAAGCTCCATGAGTTCACCCTAGTGGCGGATCCTGGTTGTGCGTGCGGGGCACCTAACCAGACCGCAGAACACATTCTCTGGCATTGTCCTATACTGGAGGATTGCCGGGAGACCATGCTGGACGGCATGACCGAGGTTATGAGGCCGGCGTGGAATCCGGACTTCTTTGCAAACAGGGGTAATTTCGAGCAGCTTGCGCTGTTCGTGGATGCCTGGGTGCAGAGATGGGATATTCTCAGGGGTGAAAACCCCCAGTAAAATGGAGCCTAAATACCAGGATTAAAAAGGTAGAAGTAGAGTCTGCATGAGTAGAACAATAGGTGGTGAAGGGACATGGACTGAACTGGCATTGCACGTTTCGTTCCGTAAAAGGAAGTATCTAGAACTAATAGATTGCTTAGTGGGGTAGTCCCCGGGGGAGACTTGGTGTGCCTTTGCACGGGCGGCCCGTCCCGGGCTGTTTGTGTGTGCGTGCGTGGAGGTCTCAAATTATATCCCATCCCTCAACTCGGTTGTATTGTGTCTTTTGTAAGGATAGGATGGTCTTTGGATAGGTATTGTGATAAGGTACGGCAGGGGACGTATGAAATAGTGTCTGCCAGATAGGATGATAGGATGATGGTGTGTGAGATGCACACATGCGTTCTGTCCCCTCCCCTCTTTTCCCTAATCCCCCCTCCATTGAGACCCTGACCGCGGATGCACGGGTGGATGTCTGGGATGGGAGGCCTGGCGAGGCGGGATACTGGTCTCCACACGGGTGGTTGTAATTACTAATAAAATAATGATCGGGGTAGAAACTAACATCCCTGCCACTGTTAAAAAACAATGACAATTATAATACATAAGCCGAGACGGTGGTAGGGGTACAATGAAAGCATTTGTTCGCGTACATAATCGTAAATTCATCCGTATTTTTATCACACTAACAATCTTAAAATCGCGGTTTACGCGTACATAATCGTAAATTCATCCGTATTTTTATCACACTAACAATCTTAAAATCGCGGTTTAGCTTGTTGAAAAAATCGGTAGAGTTGGCTGGACTGAAAAAAGACTCAATAGTCTTTAAAGCAGTCTAGGGAAAGGGTAGGGCTTTCATTGTAACCATTTGACCGATCACAATGAACATACGTTCATACCACGTTCGCGTTGCCGAGCACCATAGATGATAATAAATATCGCGGCCAAACGTCAAATCAAGAAAGTCAACGCGCGTGTCGGATTGTTTATTATGTCGACTGCTTTTCTCAATATTTGGCTTGCCGAACGCCGGCTAAATGCAATACGGCACTCGAGAAAGATTGAAAGAAAATATGTGCGAAGAAGATATATCTCGGGAAATGGCTCGCGACTTGATGCGCTCGTTTAATAATCCCGATCGATAACTTTTAACGCGTGTTCCATTGTGATCTTCTTATGTAAGCTTTCACAAGTACCGCAGATTAAGTGAAATTGCATGAATTCTTATTAAAATGCGGGTCGAAAAACCAACTCAAATGTGGATACTTCTGTACAAACTCAACATATACAGTAGTTTCAAAAATTTGTCATATATGCATGAATTCTTATTAAAATGCGGGTTTTTATTTTGTGTTCTTTATG
Organism: Micrasema minimum; assembly: GCA_022494985.1. Taxonomy (NCBI): domain Eukaryota; kingdom Metazoa; phylum Arthropoda; class Insecta; order Trichoptera; family Brachycentridae; genus Micrasema; species Micrasema minimum. The sequence goes on from JAGVSP010001684.1 coordinate 104,455, forward strand.
CATAGTATTAATTTGACCGAATAAATTATATTTGACAAACAACATTTTGAGTGTGTCCAAATACTTGTAGACAAAAACTGGATTTCACCCATTACGGGCTAATAATTACAATTTGACATCTCAACAGAGACGAGAAGTTTGGAAGGGAATATGGATAATCTAACCAGAATATCAGCCAATGACAGGTCATAAGCCCTGTAAACGCCTAGATATCCATATTCCCTTACAAACTTCTCGTCTCTGTTGGGTTGTCAAATTATATTTGACAAAATTAAGAAAGGGCTTTTACGATGGTTTGGTCATGCGGAGCGAATGAGTGACGAAAGAACGGCTAAAAGAAGTTTAAATGCAAGTGTGCCTGGATGTAGAAGCCGCGGAAGGCCGAGAAAGACAACCTGGCATGACCAAGTACGACAAGTACTCGAAAGTGGACATGTAAAAAGTTGGAATAATCGGCGTATGTGCATGAAAAGATGTATTAATGTAGAGGAATCAAAGGAAGTCTGTCAGGACAGAGTGGTATGGCGTTCTATCCTCTCTGCCTATCCCTCCGGGGAAATGGCGTGATGGTTAGTTAGTTAGTTAGTTAATAAATTATATTTGATAAAAATTTGCAGAAAAATTTCAAATTAAAAAAATCAACTTCTTAATCGGGTTTCTCGAAAACTATGGGTCAAATATTTTTTTTTTACTCAAATCCAAAATCAACTCCAAATATTGTTCCCTCTTATCCAGCTGATATCCGTTCTGGATTTAGATTTGGAAATTTGTTTTTAACAATTTTTTTTAGGGCGCTTCAAACGCCCAGTCAGCGATAGGCAAGCAGGAACAGAAGGCCCCACTGCGCGCGGAGAGCTCTCTACCAGAGGAAGTGGCTCACCAGGTCCTGGTCACCAGTGCTGGTAAGTACAGTGCAAGAGTTACCCACAATACAGTACAGTAACCATATCCAGATAGTGATACAAACTTGCCTCAGACTTGCACCATGTTTGAAGTATCAAAGAGTAGATTGCGCCACGTTTGTCACGGCAAGCCTCTTTGACAATAATTTATTGAAGATATTAGTGGATGAAGTTATGTAGCATATACTTAAAAACCTGGGTTTTCACATGGGTTAATGTACTACTCTGTCATGAAAACCGACACATGATACCATCGCAGTTTGGTTAAATTTCTGTCTCTCCAATTTTGTTTGCTTTTTTAAAATTAGAGACATCTTCAGGCGTCTTTTAGTAAGTAATAACGCTCAATAGAGCCTTACCTACACCAATAAAGTTAGATTGCCAAAAATGATTTACAATCTTCTCAACAGATGTCACTAGAGAGAAAAAAATATTAAAATCTGTCGAAAAACCAACTCAAATGTGGATACTTCTGTACAAACTCAACATATAATAGTAGTTTCAAAAATTTGTCATATATGGTTGTCAGATGATAGGCGGAATGGGGAATGTTGTAGTACATCAAGTGGCCACTTAACCCATCCAATGACAGGTCATAAGCCCTGTAAACGCCTAGATAGCCCACATTCGTTTCATATCTGTTCCTAACATATCTGATATTAGCCCAGCATGGGTATAATCCAGTAATTTGTCTACAAGTATTTGTATACGTTCAAAATGTTGTTGTTAAATATAATAATACTTTAACAGGTTTCGAAGACATCGCTGGATTAGAAGATGTAAAGGAGAGCCTGCGAGAAGCGATTATCTACCCAGCCAAATATCCACAACTATTTAAAAGTAAGTGTTTAGTTTCAATATTTGGAGTTTTAGAAAAGTTCCTCCCGATAAATATCAGATGGCTAGATATCATCGCGTTGGCATGTGAGTAACATTTTAACATTATTTATCACAATATTCAACTCTGAGAGTCTCAGTGTTTTGATTAATTTTTATGATTCGGGAAAATGGTAAAATAAAAGATTGATTAATTTTACTATATATATATTTTTAAATATTTTAAAACTAAAAAATACATCATAATCAGAAATAAATACTAAATTTATAACTAAAAATATGGTGGTAATATTTTTAATAACCGAATGACAATGACTCTCGTACATAAATGAAATATAATATATGTATATGTTGGTAATTTGAAAAAAAAAATAGAACGATTGATAGATATTATAGTTAATTTTAATTCACTCATTCAAATGTTTGCATTTAAATTGATAAAATAATAAAAATAAGCTGCCGTGTTTTCAAAATGTGTGGCCGTGTTTACAAAATCCCCGACTTGGGAGGATGCACGGGAGCTGGCGGCCGATCGCTTGGCCTGGAGGCAGTTTGTGGATTCCATATGCTCCACATAGGGAGCGGATATGGGATGATGATAGTAAATGGAGACAGATTAAAGCAGGTTGAAGAATTTGTATATTTGGAAAGTATGTTTACAAGATGCGGAAATTTGGATAAGGACATTGAGAGAAGGGTTAGTGCCGGAAACAGAGTTAAGATAGTGGCAAATAAGAACTTTTTGAAAGAAGCAAAATTGGCAGTACACAACCATTTCTGTTTAACTAGTTCTGGTACCAACCCTCATGTATGGTAGTGAAGCGTGGTTTTGGAAAAAGAAGGACGAAAGTAGACTGAATGCTGTTGAAATGCAATCTATGTGTGGTAAGACTATGTGTGATAGGTGTACAAATGTCGAAATTAGAGCAGAGTGCAAGGCTGAGATAACTATTATCGTCAAAAGGAAGGCCGTATAAAGACAACCTGGCCTGACCAGTACGACAAGTACTTTAAGGTGATCAAGTGAGAAGACGAATAATCGGAGTGCGTGCATGAGAAGATGTATGAATGTTGGAGGAGGCAAGAGAAGTGTGCCATGACAGAGTGTGTGGCGTTTCTAACCTCTCTGGCCTACCCTACGGGTTAAATGGCGTGTATGGTTTAGCAAGGTTAGTTAGTTATGTTATCAAAATACTTTGGGACTGCGATTTATGTGTTTATTATTACAGAGTGTGTATTATTAGTTCAGTTAGGTTAAGGTAGGTAAGGATAGGTTAGGACAAATTACTGAGGCTTGTGAAAAAAAGATCGTCAAAAGTATTAAAATGACTAACTGCGTCATCTAGAGAGTTAGTCCTTCAGCACCTAGTACAGACACATCTGTTCTAGTCAGTAAGCGACATATGCTTACTTCATCGGTACATTGTAGGACAGTATTTGTAAGTTAGGTTAGGAGCCAAGACTGTGTGCTGGTGAAGTAAGTGAAGCCCGTACCCAACCCAGTGTCCGTGCACCAAATCATCTGACCCCTCCCGATGGCGTCCCTCCTGTACCCCGGCGGCAGGGCTTCACCTGCGCCCGATCATCTTCCTACAGGCGAGGTGGCGACCCGGCCGTCGGGCCCCCGGCCCCCGGGCGCCGCACAGAATAGAGAATCATAATCTAGACGGTAACGAAAGAAAAAAAATGAATATCATTATACGCACTCAATCTACGTTTTAAATTATAATAATATACTCAAACTATTACGAAACGATGTTGTTTCATTTTATTAAAATTCTTGCATGAGTTTGACGACGTCGACACTACGGAAAGCTGAAATTGACGCCGCTTATACAGTTAGTTGGATTTGAGACCTTGCGATTAAGTGGCTGCACCTCGCTTTTGTATTAATATTTTTACGATATCAAGTTATGGAGTCTACAGAACCAGTATAAAATATACGTTTTATTGTATATATAATAATGCAACATTTATTTTATTTGGGCCCGCCCAATTAAGACATCATTACAAATCTCACTTTATTAAAACACGTTTAGTTAAATTATATTAGACTTTTGATCATTATTCGCATGTAAAAGTGTACGAGTATCACCGATTATTGTATATTTATTATTTAACTATTAGGCCTGAAATTTTATTATCTGCCCATATCTGCCCCACCTAACATTCTTTTTATTCACTTTTCAGTCGGACGGCGAACATTTTTTTGTTAAAGCTTTTTTTTAATAAATTTTTTTTTTTTTTTTTTCTTTTTTTTTTTTTTTTTTTTAAGGGTGTTTTATTAATACAATACGGAGTCAATTGTTTACGCTTGCATGAAAACGAAGTAACATCGCGAACACAAGTTATTTGAAGTCATATAATCAACTTTGTGTGTTTGTCGTCTCTATATAAAACTACGAAGAGACATTTAAATACTTTTTTTGTGATGCTTTATCTTGCAATTTAATATGTTCAGTGGCAAACATAGTAAAAGAACAATGAATTAGATTTTTTAAAAGATATCAAAATGCTCAATGCCCCAGTTTACATTTGCAAATCACATTCTAAGTGGTTGTTTTACACTGCTGATCAACTGTATCATAATACAAACCACAAGAAAGGACGTCCAACCAAAAAGTTTTTGAAGAAACCAGATAAAGATGAAAAAAAGAAAATTAAAATCATTGGTCGCATCTAAAAGTTCTCAGAAAACGCAGTATAGCGAAATTCTCTAATATCACAGGAAAGAGAGATCAGCCAACATTATCAAAGAAATATCATCAGCATCACCTCGACGAGCCACCGTATATTTTTAAAGGAAGAAAATAGTCTTCTCAATCGTCCGAAAATATGTCACCAGAACAAGCACTTTCGATGATGGTTGATGAAAAAACTAACATACATACACAGTATCGAGTGTATCCGTCATCGAGCATAAGTACTGACGAGAAGTGACACATAAATAGTGAATATCTAGACATAATTTTCATTACGTAATTATAATACTGGGTCTAAGCTCTTCGCTTAACGATGCTATTTTGACCCTTAAACGACAAATGTAATGTGTGCGCATATAAATATAACGCTTTAATCTTTTATGTTGCTACTCTATTTAATTCCTACGAAGAATAACATATCAACTTGTAATACCTACACTTTAAAATTGTTGTTTTTATTATATATATATATCATGCTAATTATATAATGTTTACATATGGCAACAAAATACCACATCACCTGCATTACTCGACTCGAAAAGATGTGTTTGTAAATATAATACTTGTTAGAATCCAATATTGTATAGTCTATTTACGAGTAAAAAATTATAAATGCACCTGTACTAAGCCTTCGTGTGTTGTGAGGGGAATAATAAAAATAATAAGAGATAAAAAGTGCTGGGTTGTAATATTTATATCGATGCTGATATATACTATTGTTTTTCATAGATCTCTTAAATATATCACCTATGTTTATGTTTAATGTATTTTTTTACTAGTTGAATAATTTTTTTTTGTTTAAACGACAGTAACAGTTGAAGATTCGATTGAATAAATGTTTTGCTTTTAAATGACACATTGTGGAAACATTCATAAAAGTATCCTATATTCTGACTCGGCATTTTATACCTTTGAAATGATATATAACACGTAGTGCACATAAGCTATAGTTAGGAGATGCTATTAATTTAGTACCAGCTAGATGGGCCGTTTTCTCACACTAGTGCCCGGAGCCCCGAGCCGCCGGGCGCGCGCTTCGGTCCTCGAACACGATCCGGTCCTGCGCCCGCGTTAGCGCGCGCGGTCAGACGACATGGTCAGGAGATCTGCGAACAAGAGAAGACACGGGGTGCTAAGTTAACCCTAGACAACTAATTCGACCGGAATGTCGACATTATGTTCATTTGTATTTTGTCAACCAGAGTCGCAACTATACAGATAGTGTTTTTCTGGATTAAGTTATGCTGTGTTGTGGCTTAGTTTGCCTGAACGTTTCGGAGCACATTGGCAGTGTTCCATCTTCAGGCTGAATGAACGAAAACAGTTTTTTAGTGTGTTTAATTGTGAGGAATATGTACCGTGTCGCAGTCGTCAATGATGTTGGCTTAATTGCATGGAGTTTGTAACCGTGGCTTTGGAAGCACCGGGTACCATGAGGTTCGTAGTCGTAACCCATCCGACCCTGTTTATGTTATAAAGGATGCTTTTATATTTCTATGGCTTCCTTTCTTAAACGGGCTTGATTATTTTTTACGCTTTTCCAGGACATTTGGCATTATGAGAATATTATGCCCTTTTCTAAGTAGTGCTCTGCAAGAGCTGATTTATCGGGTAGCCCAACTTGCATGCACTCCCTTGTGCTCTTTTAATCTTGTCATTATGTTCTGGCAGCTGCCTATGTAGACTGTTTCACAGCTATGTCAAATGTAATTTATATACTCATCTGTGTCCAAGTGGTTCGCGATCTTATAACGATTTTAGTAAGTTCCCGTTTTCTAAGCGTTTTTGCTATCTCTATCCGTGATCTAATTTTGACATAGGAAATACCCTATTCTATAATCCTTATAATCATCACCTACTCTTTGGAAACATTCTTTGATTTGTTACCGACATTATTCTTCTTTAATATCCTTCTTTATATATGCCAATGCTATATAATATTTTAGTCAGTATGTTCAATTCCTCTTCTAGGTTACTTTCTTCACAAAATAACACATCAGCCGTGCGACTGAGACACGGTAAACAAATCCACTCTAATTAAACACACTAAAAACTACACTCGTTCATGTCAGCCCTGAAGATGGACACAAATGTCTCCGAACGTCGTCACACAAAGCCCACAACACGCATAATAACCCAGAAACACTACTGTATTCTGAGGCCGTGAAACCCACGAACCTTAAAGACAACTAATCTATATCCACTATACAGGATGTACCAAAACTCGATGTACAAGCGGGAAACCAGTAAATCTAAATTATATTTGAAGTCTATTTTGTAGAAGTAAAAATTTTTGATCATGACTCTAGGTTTTCGCGAAAATTGAGTTGATTTACATGCATCTTGTTATAAAATATCATGGTATTTTTAAGACAATTCGGATAATAAAAATGCTTATTTTCATTATAAATACTCGTATCACCATATTTTACCGGATTTTTTGAAACGCCATGTTTATAAACAGTTATAGAATGGCGATTTTGGTGATCGAATTTTCATGACTGAATAATATAGATTTCTAGAACTTATGAAAATCCAGACAAATTATTCAAAAATTTCATCAATAAAAAAACTTTTGGTTGTCTTAAAGTCGATTTCGCGAACGATAACTTTACGAGATAACGTCATAAGAAAGACATAGATGAAAAATAGCAAATACTTTTATTAATTGAATTGTAATATATTATTACTGAATTATCAATTATTTTGTAAAAATGCAAGCGGAGTTAAGTGAAAATTACAATTTTTTTGTCTATAAATAATCATATTTTTGCACTCGATAATCTCACTATACTATGTAGCTTGTTAGGTCTGCTGCAGTCTCCCTTCTTCTCGGAAGTATCGGCCGATGTGTGAAGAGAATAGATGTCGATCACAAACCGAACGCTTAGGCCGATCGTGCCTCTCTATCGCTTGCTCCCGCGCTCTCGCTTGCACAATCGCTAAGGCGACGTGACAATGATTCCATGCTTTTTTTCAATACAGCTACATCAGAAACAGCCTAACTGGTTAGGTTTCCCCTGTTTGACGAAATCTCAATTCTCGATTTTCAACGAATTCCTATCGCAAAATAAACTCGGATTCACTTGAAATATTCCTATATTTTTACACTAAACTTAACGAAAGCACTTCACTTCACATGCAAATTCTCGAGCTTGTAAAATCAAACTCCCGTAAACACAAGATTTAGTAATTTCGTGTTTTTCTTGACGATAAATCACCTTGCACAGCAGAAAATTCGAAACTTTCATTACGCTAACTTTTGCTTGGAACTAGATTAGTATCAGCTTTTAATCAGGAAAACGTAAAATTGAATAGGGAATCTTCCCGTATTTTTTAATTTTATTAAGTAAAAAAATGAATGTCAAAAGATTTTTTTATGTTTTAGTTGTAAAGCGCGATAGAAAAGCGCATTTTTCAACGCTCGCAAAATCCTTCATATGGCGCGCATGCGTGTGACGTCACAGCAATATAGTGCGCACACTTCGTAAAGAAATCACGCTATCACGGAATACTGGTATGACGTCTTAGCCAATAACGTCGTTAAAGTCAATCGTAATTCGTGTGTTTAAAACATAAATTTAACAAATGAAAACAAAAATTTTGATCATTGATGTTTTTATATGTTGGAATTGTACAAATATATCTGAAATACTTGAACGTTTTAAGAAATATTCGTGTTATCGGGAAAACCCTAATTGATTGTTGTCGGAGGTTCATACAACTACACACAAAATTGATAACGTGGAGTTCATTAAATTGTGGGGGGTTGTATGTATATCAGAATATGTAAGTATCAAGAAGTAATTGTGCAAGGAATTGTGTTTCCGCCATTAAGTCAAGAAAATAATAGAAAATTGCAGTTTTTATTTCAAATGTTCTTGCTATAAAAGTGGGCAGAATCATCTTATCGTTAGCGCATTTCCTATCAGTAACAGTGTGGTGCTTGTTTGTTTCAACGGAACTTTCAAGAAATCTCTGCGTAGGCCTGCGCGATATAACTGATTCCTCTTAAAAAATTATTGTCCGATAAAAAGACCAAGAATAACAAGTGGTTAACACTAAGCAAATTTAACTAACTAACTAACTAACGTTTCTTCAGCGGCATTTTCCCGAGAGGGTAGGCAGAGAGGATAGAACTGACATACCACACTAGTCCTGACACACAATCCTTGCTTCCTCATAGCATATACATCTTACTCATGCACAAACTCCGATTATGTCCCCGACATTTCATTCATTTCCCACTATTCAGTACATGACGAACACTGGTCATTGCGCATGTCTTTTCTCGGCCTCCGCGGCTTCTACATCAGCACACTTACATTTAAACTTCTTCTAGCCGTTACTTTCATCACTCATTCCTCACATGACGTGTTGCATCTGTTAAAGCGACACTTTCTTAATTTCGTCGATAATTCGAAATATTAATCTTTTATTTTAAACAGTAAACAGTAATGCCATTGGACACTGCAATTGCTCCGAAATGTCATTCAAAACAAAATGTTAAATGCACAGGACTACTGCACAATTAAAAAAATATTTTCTTTAAATTTTAGATTTTTTTGGATTTTCGTGATTATTAAGTACGTACCTATTTCATTTTTAAAATATCATAATCGCGGTTTTTCGCCAAATCAAGACGCGTCTAATAAAAATATAACCAAGTTTTGATGTATGTAGCGACAAAAAAAGAAAAATACGTAGCCATTGCTTTGTTGCACGCACAACTATATTAATAAATTCAGTACGACCCTTTATGTGCACTTATGGAAGACGTGCTTTAAAGCATACATTGAAACTTTTCGAAATGTCCTACTTATTCACAAGAAAAATGAACAGAATTAAAAATTGAGGACATTTCCTATTGCAAAATGCTTATTCTATTGCGCTGTATATGTTAGGTGTTTTAAGCAGTATTTTAGCTTACACATGGAACATAATATAATATAAATACGTACAAAGAACATATCGAAAAAAAATATTGACAGTTCAGTACACAACGAGTTCAGGTAAGCCAACCTAATAGTATGGTAGTGACGCGTGGTTATGGGAATAAGACGTATAAAGTAGACAGAATGCGTTGAAATGTCATCTCTTTGGTGTGGTAAGACTATGATATGAATAGGGTTCACAAATGACGAAATTAAGAGCAATGTGCAAGTCTGAGATAAGCATTATCGACAGTGATTAACAAAGTGCACTTACATGGTTTGTTCATTGGAGCATGAGTGATGAAAGAACGGCTAAAAAAGTTTAAATGCAAGTGTGCCTGGTGTAGAATGCGAGTAAGGGCCGAGAAAGACATGGCAGACCAAAACGACAAGTACTTGAAAGTGGACATGGTGAAAAGACATTGTGTTAAACCACCAAATATTTTTTTAGTAAATAAATATTGAAAATATGAAATACTTGCATGTCTTGTATTTACCGTGGCACAATATTTGACCAATGATATTTGCTTCACTAGTTTACGGTTGTCTGAAAATTGTATTAAGCGCACTTTACGCGGGGCCTAAAACTGTACAGTTCCCTGTTCAGTTGTTATCACTTTTTTTTGTATTGAAAGCCCCACCCTTTTCCTAGACTGTTTTAAAGACTATTGAGTCTTTTTTCAGTCCAGCCAACTCTACCGATTTTTTCAACAAGCTAAACCGCGATTTTAAGATTGTTTTAAGATAAAATTACGGATGAATTTACGTTATGTACGCGAACAAATAATGCTTTCATTGCCCCTACCACTGTTTCGGCTTATGTATTATAATTGTCATTGTTTCCATCACCCAAACCAACCAGAGTCGGCCCAAATTAACAGTGGTAGGGTATGTTAGTTTCTACCTCGATCATTATTTATTAGTAATTACTATAAAAAAAATATATAAAAATATATACCACCCGTGTGGAGACCGGCATCCCGCCTCGCCAGGCCCCCCACCCCAGACATCCACCCGTGCATCCGCGTGGAGGGGACAGAACGCATGTATGCATTTCACACTATCATCCTATCTGGCAGACACTATTTCATACGTCCCCTGCCGTACCTTATCACAATACCTATCCAAAGACCATCCTACCCTTGCAAAAGACTCAATACAATTGAGTTGAGGGATGGGATATAAAATATCGGATTGTTAATCTTCAAAAACACTGAATTTTCTGGATAACATTATGAGTTTGTAGTGTATCCAAATCCATGTAGACAAACACTTAACCTAGCCAGTGACAGTTGACCATATTCCCGTCTAAAACTTCTCATAATAATTTTAGCTGAATTTTCTGCATATAAAATGATCAAGATACACTAGACTTGATGTACCGATGCAGTGCCCTATGCACCATTTGGTGCGGATAAGGGAAAGTAGTAAAAGGGTACGTATTAATTAATGTTTTCCGTTATGAGATGATGAAAAAAAGTCACTCACGTTTACAGCTTTCTACAATTTAAAACTTGTGAAGTATTAAATGCAGCTGATTGTAGATAGTTGTTGCGATAGAAATGCTGTTATAATGTTTTATCGATTCCGGATAAATGTCACAAGGTACCAAGTATATTAGATAGTAGTTTTTCTCTTCACTTTTCAAAGTTAATGCTGGGGTAAACACGTATTTTACGCGGTTGACCACTGACTGTTGTAAAATTCACTGAGGACTAACTTGATAAAGCTCTGACGTGATATTATAATCCTAGGATGTTTACTTTTGTGATCCTGCCAGACGGAATTAGGACGTGACTGGTTAACCGTCGACATTTTCCTAGAAAAACCAGTAATCTTATCGTATAATCGTATTTTCTGCTACTCGCTAACCTCTGCAAATTCGGACTAAAATTTTTCGCTATGTGGAGCATATGCGGAGATGGACTTACGAATCGGAGGAGGGGTAGAAGGTTCCGGGTTCGATTTCCGGTGAAAACACAAAAAAAAAAGTTATTATTTATATTTATAAGCCAAATAATTGTTAGAATTAAAAACCTGGATTTGGTTACCCATTACCTTCTACTGACCAGCTACATCTACAGCTATAGGCAGGGTTTTTAGTACCGATCCGCAATCAGCGCACAAAATTTGGGGAGCGCGCTTTTGCGGTTGCGGGCCCTGTGGCTTGGAATGCTCTCCCACCAGAAGTGCGCAACTGTGAGAGTGAAGTGAAGTTTCGAAAGAAACTTAAGACCCATTTGTTTTTTGATTAATTTTGATAATGGTATTTTCTACTCAGTAATTAGGTTTTCATTCACTTAAAATTTCCCGAGCCGTTAAATTCAATATTTGAAGCGCCTTTCAGGTTTTTTTTATACGAAAATGGCGCTATATAATTTTTATCAAAAAAAGTTAATAAAAATAAATAAACTCAGCATATAATATTTCCCGCTTTCCTTAAATCTTGTGTAAACCACTTGACCATTTTTTTTTTGTTAGCGTCACGTTCCTTATTAGAATTTCATATTATTTATACTAAGCCCTGATGAAGGATTAGTACCTAACCCCGAAACTGTTTTTTTCGAAGGGTCGGCTGTTTTATTTCAAAACATAAGTAGTTAACATAGTTGTATAAAAAATGTTTTTAATTTCATAAATAAATTATTTTGATAATTGAGTGTACGATGTATTTATATTATTGATATCTCAACAGAGACAGAGAAACTTTGGAAACGAATGTGGATTATCTAGGCGTTTATGACCTGTCATTGGCTGAGTTAAGTGGCCACTTGATGTATTACAATATTCCCCATTCCGCTCATCAGCTGGTAACCATACATGACAAATTTTTGAACTTCTATTAGTATGAATGATCCTACCACGTTTCACTTTACAAGTGATTTTTTGATGGGCGGAATGGGGAATGTTGTAGTACATCAAGTGGCCACTTAACCCAGCCAATGACAGGTCATAAGCCCTGTAAACGCCTAGATAATCCACATTCCTTTCCAGAGTTTCTCTGTCTCTTTTGGGATATCAATAATATCTGATATTAGCCCAGCATGGGTATAATCCAGTAATTTGTCTACAAGTAGGTATTTGTACACATTCAAAATGTTGTTAATAAGTATTTATAATAACATGCCTATTCGCTATTTATGTCCAGCCAAAAAAGGAAAACGAAACCAAGGACTTTGGTCAGTGACTGAATTAGCAAGGGAACAAAAAGTTATTTTGTAGAATTTGAATGAGTCGCTGTTTTTTCTCCGTTTCCACCAAATTGTTGAATACGTGACAGCTGTCATCGCGAATGTAATTAATTGCCAGGAACTGAATAGATCTTTGTCAGGATTTTTTGTCGTGATAACGTCTGATAAATCGATGAACGCCGGCTGCACACACGAAAAAGCATGACTCATTGTCACGTTCCGCCCGAGCTGAGTGTGCAAGCGAGAGCGCGGAGCAAGCGATAGAGAGGCACGATCGGCTTAAGCGTTCGGTTTGTGACGCATCTATCTCTGAGAGTAGAGTCCGAGTAGATGGGAGACAGCAGCAGCATACAAGCTACAAAGTGAAAGTGAAATTAACGAGAGCAAAGAAATGTTAATTCATGGAAAAAAAAATAGTTTTCTATTAACTCCTGCTTTGTATTATACAAAATAATGATAATTCAGTTATAATAATTCAATTCAATTAATAAAAGTATGCTATTTTTCATCAATTCTTATGACGTTATCACGTAAAATTATCGTCCATAAACCGACTTTACAGGTAACCAAAAGTTTTTTTTCATTGGCTTATAAGTTAAAACGAAAAATCAATTGAGTTTACCTTCTATTAAAAGCTTTTATTGAGTTTAGAAAACTTGGTACCTGGGTGTCTAAAAAAGTTTTATTACTATTATTTTTTTAACCACCTCAGCAGGTCAGGAGGCCCAATGACAGTGGAGAAACGGTATCACAAACAGGAGGATTTAGATTTAGAAAAATCATTCTCAATTTCCGCGATCTCACCGGGAATCGAACCCAAACACTAACACCCTTTGCAAGACTTCATTATTATTAGCATGATTTTTTTAGTACAAAATTACATTATCCCATATAAAATTATCAAGATAGATTGCACTTGGTGTACCAATGCAGTGCCCTATGCACCATTGGGTGCGGATAAGGGAAACAAATTTACTTACTATAATAAAACCTTATCTTTCTATAAAAGGAATGAGGGTAAATTTTTCTTCAAACCAAATGGAGTTTGAAAAATGAGGATGAAAGTAGACTGAATGCTGTTGAAATGCGATCTCTCAGGCGAATGTGTGGTAAGACTATGCATGATGGGTGTACAATTGTCGAAATTAGAGCAGAATGCAAGGCTGAGATAAGCATTATCGACAAAATTAAGAAAGGTCTTTTACGCTCGTTCGGTCATGTAGAGCGAATGGATGATGAAAGAACGGCTAAAAAAATATATGATGCGACTGCGCCTGGACGTAGAAGTCGAGGAAGGCCGCGGAAGACATGGCATGATCAAGTAAAACAAGTGCTTGAAAGTGGGCATGTAAGAGAAGTATGCCAGGACAGAGTGGTGTGGCGTTCTATCCTCTCTGCCTACCCCTTGGGGAAATGGCGTGATGGTTAGTTAGTTACTTAGTTAGTTAGTATGGTGTAAAATGTTTAGTATAAAGTGTAAGGTTTACCTGGTGCCTTGAAAGCAGCAATATAATATGTGTATTGACACTTTACACTTTATCTGTATCGTGCACAAGGTCTCAGTACTCAGTACCCAGTACCTTTACGACCTGATTCTCATATAGACAGTATTCCACTGCATCATCTCATGTCTCGCCCGGCACCTCGCACCGGCTACCGACTGGTTTCAGCCTCCTTAAGGCCGAACCTCACGGTACTACCTACCTACCTACCATGCTAATTCTCACCTTTAGAGTCAAAATGACTTACCTAATTAAACACAAGTGACAACCGTGGGTATTCCAAGGGATCCCATTTCAAGAAATGTGCCAAAAAGCAGCCTGATACATCCAAAATCGACTACAACTGTGTAGGTACCTATAACTGTTTGTGGTCACCATTTTGTTGATGTGAAATTTTAAAATATATATATTTAAGAAAAACGGAATTATATAGGTATTTTATACCGTGTTAAACTCGATGTACAAGCGGGAAACCAGTGAATCTACATCATATATGGAGTCGATTTTGTAGATTTTTTTTTTTTTATTTGATCCATAGTTTTGGAGAAAATCGAGTACCTACGAAATACCTTCTTTTTAAATATATTTTTTCAAATTGTTATCAAATACATGTCATGTATTTAGTCGAATTAATACTATCAATAAATAAAACAATAAAAAACTGCATTCAAATGTGAATTTATGCAATTTTACCTAATCTGCGGTGCCAATGAAAGCTTTTATAATAAGAATATAGATTTTTTTTCAATCTCAGATTCAAAAGTTAAGTTACACATTCGACTCCAAATGTTACTCCATGTATATTACACTTATAGTAACAAAACTCGTAGTACAACCTGAAAACTGGTGAATCTACATCATATTTGGACTCAAATGTGTGTAATCTGACTTTTTAATCTGAGCTTGAAAAAAGGTCTACCTAGTAAGTATACACATATGTTTCTCTTTTCATGTTATTGTTTTTGTTATTTTCCGAAACCTAATCGTTTGTGAAGGCTTGTTCATGGGAATCTTTATTTTTTGTTCTTAGGTATTTTAAAACTTGAACGTTTTTTTAAAAGATTGTGTGAAGGAGCCATTAGGTATTATTTTAATCCTGCGAAAGAGTAGAATATTCACCTATTTACGGAACGTAAACACAATACGCATATTATGCAAACATTCAAACAGACACAGCATGTGTTATATTGAAAATAAATTAACATCAAATTACTAATTATTCTGTACCGTCCTGAGAGCCGAATTGCCATCTTCAATATCATAGTTTATAAGGAGACGGGTTTTTTGGTGATTTTAGCCCCCAAAACAAACTACGGCGTCACGCACCAATATGTCAGGGCATTTTTCTGTGTAAGTCTATCAAGATTTAAACATTCACTGAATTAGACTAGATATCGTCTTGAGAGTGTCCATAGTTTTGTCCTATTGTTGATCCATCATAAGAATACCCTGTGAGAAGAGGAAATTTGGTTCCTACTGCGCATTCCTCTCCCCCCGCTACGATCCCTCCCCCCCGGCAGCCCTACCGGCTAGCGGAGCTGTCTACAGTATCTGTTGCTCGATCACAGATCACTATCGACGCGGTAATAAGCGACGTGATAACGATTTCTTACCATGGATGTTTAACGTTTTCGCGATCACAATGAAACACGCGTTAAAAGTTATCGATCGGGATTATTAAACGAGCGCATCAAGTCGCGAGCCATTTCCGAGATATATCTTCTTCGCACACATCTTCTCAATCTTTCTCGAGTGCCGTATTTCATTTAGCCGGCGTTCGGCAAGCCAAATATTGAGAAAAGCAGTCGACATAATAAACAATCCGACACGCGCGTTGACTTTCTTGATTTGACGTTTGGCCGCGATATTTATTATCATCTATGGTACTCGGCAACGCTCGGAAATGCTCGGCAACGGCGAACGTGGTATGAACGTATGTTCATTGTGATCGGTCAAATGGTTAGCGTTAGCACGTGGTTAGCACGTTTTTAAGTACGTCGATAGTTATTATCTGTGATTGAGCTCGATCTGACCGCCTTGTCGTGTGCCTAAATATCTTAACTTATTCAGTCCCTATATTAAAATGGAGTTATACATTATATGAAGTGCCTAGTCGGAACTCACTAATTTAGCAAAGCTTAGGTTTTTTACATGCAATTTCATGCAAACATTTATATTTGTTTGTACATGTTGTCGGCAAAACACCAATTAGGTACTTAGGGTCATAAAATGAATCCGACCCCTGAGCCAGCGGTGACGGACTTTTATGTAAGTCGCTTGTTAGGAGTTTACCTAACTATAGGAGGAAAACATTATCAAATACATAAGATTGTTGAATTAATTTTTTTATTATTTATTTCAATTTTATTAGTATCTATAAACAATGACTCTGACCAAGCAATCCTCCCATGAGTTGCAAGTTGCACAGAGAAGCATTGAGAGGATTATGCTTGGAATAACATTAAGAGACCGAAAAAGGAACGATTGGATCCAACGCCAGACAAAGGTCTGCGACGTGGTGCAGCGAATTGCTTGGTTGAAGTGGAAATGGGCCGGTCACATAGCCAGAATGACGGACGACAGATGGACGAAACGCGTTCTGGTGTGGAGACCGAGGAACCAGAGGCCTCAAGGATGAGATGGGTGGACGACATCAGGAAGTCTGCTGGAAGACAGTGGATGGGGACTGCACAGGATCGGGAGGTGTGGAGACGGTAGGGGGAGGCCTATGTCCAGCAGTGGACCTCAACGGGCTGAGATGATGATGATGATTAGTATCCTCGGATTAGAAGTGTTGAGAGCTAGAAGAGGGGGAATGGGCGGAGTATGCGCGTCACAGGCCGACACAGGGTATTCTTAGGACGAACAGGGTATAGCTTTATTTTATTATTGCTTCATCCTTCCTGCTACCTACTGTTTTTTTAATATTATATAGGTATCTAATATGTAATTGTGTTGAGCTCAGAATGCTCGCTTGTTGAGTTTTGAGAATGAGTGTCTGAGAAGGAATCTAGGCATTAGGTGGTTTGACTTCATAACCAACGCTGAAGTTCGCAGCAACCTCCAATAGCTGGAGTCGTGAAGATGCGGCGATGGACCTGGCTTGGGCATGTACTCCGGGTGCCTCGGGAGAGCCTGAACCCGAGCTGCCTCTTCTTTACGCCTGCAGGATCCCGCCGTCCTGGCAGACCGTCGAACACTATCCCACGGATGTACTCGGCGCACACAAGGATGGATAGCCGATTTAGCGCGCCAAAAATATAATATTGTCTTTTATTTCATATTCTGGTCGGAAAAAGGAATAAGAAGTCTTTTTGAGCAATTATCTTACAAGAAATACCTAATAAAAGGTATTTGGGGTTTGAATTGTAATAAATTCATTAGAAAATAAAAGATCTTGAATTGAATTATTTCTGAATTATAAATTGACCGTACTAAAAAATTGAAATAAAAAATATCCTATACATCAATATCCTCACTATCTATATCATCATCATAATTATCATTATCATCATCATTATCAACATCATCGTCAGATATTTGATCACCATTAACTTATCGCCACCACGATCAAAAAGTATCGAGGCAGGTCATAAGGAAAACAAAAAACTTACAAGTGACCACTCCAGAAAAACGTCGAGGATTAGTACAAATATAGATGTATTTAATTGGATGCTGGGTCTTCAGACCCGATTGTAACCAGCAAGCGAAAATATTTTTTTAAAAAAATACAGAATTAAATGAAATTATATTAAGCATGCTTAGGCTGCATTTTCAGGCTAACATTGCTTCTTTGCCTTTGCTATTACTACATATGAGGGATAAATGTTAGCACCCTCTCTCTTTTGCTCCAAATAACATTGTAAGGTAGTCCTCTTTTGTTATCCTAAGATCCACCATAAAACCTAAAGCTTCTTCAGGACTGTATGGTCTTATAGTCGCTGATGATGGATTATGCACCATTTTCATTTTTTCAATGTCTTAGGCGTGGATTGGAGGGCTAATTTAACCACTTTAGCAGTATTTCTTTTGCCTGAAGCATACAATGTTGATTGTACTGCTAAACACAGTTTTTTAGAGTTGACATCAGAGAGAATTGATTTTACACATCTCTGCTTGCTACGCCGGGAACCCTCATCGAACAATTTTTTCGGTCTTCCTCGCTTCTTTTCTCCTGAACTTTTCTGTGATGATGATGATGAAAGCTGCAACGACTGCATCTTCAAGAGATTCACTTCTTCATCAAGCCATTCCTTGTGTTTGGAGTAAAAAGCGTTCGTATATGTAATGACACTTCCGCCATTTATTTAAGATCTTTCAGACAAACAACTTTATTTCTATTTTAATTACTTTTGCGGAATGTTCGGAAAATTTACTAACTCTAAACTTATCTAATAATATATCCTAAATAACTGTTGATTGCACTTAACTACCGATAATCTGCAAAACTGTTCATTTTAAGCACTTCAAATAGTTCTTCTCTTGTAATCTTTATTTCTTCAACACTAGGTTCGGAACGATTACCTGCAAAGAATACGTTATATTTTAAAAATGTGGAAAGATGTGGAAGAAATTTTTTTCAATTACACTGATAATAATGTATTCATTCAAAATATATTAAAATTAGAGCGGTACTCGGTAGTACTTTTTTTGAAACTCAAGAGAAAGTAAGCATTTTAATATTTTTTCAAAAGAAAAACAGGGTTTTTTAAAACATGTATCATATCTACACTACGTATAAAATACGCCTCGTAATAAATACATATTAAAGTACATACCTGATACTTTAATATCCATGTTAAAAATTTTGCGATTTCAGAATGAGTAAAACAGGACAAGCGTAGATACTCCGTCAAGGATCCGAGCGCAAGTGACTAGTGTTGGCCGCGCAGAGGCTAACCCAACTTTGCACGCATGAGCAGCCTGCCATGTTGTGTCGACAAAAAAAATGAATATGGGGCATTATGCATTGGTTGTTAATGAACGTTAAAAAAATATTTTTGATTATTTTAAAAATCACAAAAAAAATCTTTTTGGCGCGCTAAATCGGCTATCCATCCTTGTGTGCGGCGGAGCTGATCGAGAGATCTGGCTGGTGGTAATGAAGTTATCTAGTGATGTCCACATGCTCCACATAGGAGCGAACGTGGCGAAAGAAGATGTTATTGTGTTTAAATGGACTTCATGCCCGTAAATGAATAAATAAACGAAAAAGTTTTAAAATAAAATAATTAGTGTTACGTTTTTACTCGTAAAAGCATTCTATATATCAATATCTACTTAAAAGTTTACATCAAAACATTAACTGTCAGGTCAGCCAAACGTCGCGCCAATCATTCAATATTCCGTACAGTTTTAGCTCTATACGGGACAGTTTGCAAACTGCACATGAAACTGTACAGTTTTCTGTCCCGTATAAAGTGTACGCTTAAGACCAAGCTGAAGATGTGCAGGGAACTGCGCTAAAAATCACTAAAATCGCTTAAACATGATGATTATATTATGCTTTTTGGTTCTAAATAGGTACAGAATTTTATGATGCAGTTTTTTAAATTGTTAAATTATTTTCATTAAGGAAATTAACAATTTAAGGAATATCCATATGTTTTATTTTGTTTCGTAAAATGTAGCATTACCGATAATATTGTGATCATTATCTAATCTAATCATTATCTAACTATTTTTAAAATATACGTATAAGTAAAAGCATTAAAATTGATTTATTTATTTAAGTAAATGTCTTGTGTTAATATTAGGTACCTACACACTCAGGAAAACACTTTCTAACTTATAATTTTTCTTTTCTTTACTTTGTTATACTAATATATCATTATACTTACATAACTATATATTGTCATGTATGATTTATTATTGTATTGTATTTAGAATGAATTGGATTATTTCCGTAATGTTCTAAATAACTTAAATAAAAATGAAAAATGTTGATTACTAGTCTTAAGTATAGTTATTCTGAAAAAATAATTCTTCCATCGTCATCTTCGGTGTTAGGTGGGTCTTCGAGATATCTGGAATTAGAAAAAAAACTCTTAATATATGGTAGCAGGTAGTGGTCATCAATTATCAATGAACCAATTAATTTTATGACTGTTTAAGTTAAATTTTGTTAAATTTAAGTGGTCGACTAATATAGAATAATACAACTAAGACAAAACTATTTTTGTACAAACATTAATACCTACCTACCTACCTAACCATCACGCCATTTCTCCGAAGGGGTAGGCAGAGAGGATAGAAGCCACACCACTCTGTCCTGGCATACTTCTCTTGCTTCCTCCACATTCATACGTCTTTTCATGCACGCACGTCGATTATTCCGACTTCTTACATGTCCACTTTCAAGCACTTGTTTTACTTGATCATGCCATGTCTTTCTCGGCCTTCCTCGACTTCTACATCCAGGCACAGTCGCATCATATATTTTTTTAGCCGTTCTTTCATCATCCATTCGCTCTACATGACCGAACCATCGTAAAAGACCTTTCTTAATTTTGTCGATAATGCTTATCTCAGCCTTGCATTCTGCTCTAATTTCAACATTAGTGCACCTATCATACATAGTTTTTACCACACATTCACCTGAGAGATCGCATTCAACTGCATTCAATCTACTTTCATCCTTATTTTTCCAACTCCATGCTTCGCTTCCATACATAAGGGTTGGTACCAGAACTTCATTATGCACTGCCAATTTAGCCTCTTGTGATAAGCACTTATTAGATACTACCGACTTTAAGGCACCATTAATACTGTGTTACCGGCACTAACCCTCCTTTCAATGTCCTTGTCCATATTTCCATCACTAGTGAACATGCTTCCCAGATATACAAATTCTTCCACCTGTTTCAAGCTATCGCCATTTACTACAATCTTACACTTAGTCATATTTTCATTTACATTAATACGACAAGGAATTTATGACAAAGCTCCAAGACTGAAGTCAAATCAATATTTTTGTAATATTCATATGTTTTAAACACATTATTATTTCTGGTCGGCCAGAATTAATTCTATTATCAGGGTTGCGTTTGTCGGGACGCCGAATAATTTAACATCCAACTGATGCCAAATCGATGTTAAATGATATTATCAGGAGAAGCGTTTGTGATGACGTCGAATAATCGTATGCAATCATTTATTATTTGTTATTTAACAAACCTACCCAGGTTATATGTAAAGCTCTTCAAGGTTTTAAGCTGAATATGGTTTTACGGCACGGCGATCTACGTTCACTTCTATCCTACGGCGGTCCTACAAACGCTCCTAGATCTTCTTCCTACAAACACTCCTATATCTTCTTCCTACAAACACTCCCATATCTTCTTACTACAGACACTCATATATCTTCTTTCTACAAACACTCCCTGTATATCTTCTTCCTACAAACACTCCTATATCTTCTTCCTACAAACACTCCTTTATCTTCTTCCTACAAACACTCCTATATCTCCCCTCTTTTCCCTAATCCCCCCTCCATTGAGACCCTGACCGCGGATGCACGGGTGGATGTCTGGGATGGGGGGCCTGGCGAGGCGGGATACCGGTCTCCACACGGGTGGTTGTAATTACAAATAAATAATAATCGGGGTAGAAACTAACATCCCTACCACTGTTAATTTGGGCCGACTCTGGTTGGTTTGGGTGATGGAAACAATGACAATTATAATACATAAGCCGAGACAGTGGTAGGGGTACAATGAAAGCATTTGTTCGCGTACATAATCGTAAATTCATCCGTATTTTTATCACAACTAACAATCTTAAAATCGCGGTTTAGCTTGTTGAAAAAAATCGGTAGAGTTGGCTGGAATGAAAAAAGACTCAATAGTCTTTAAAGCAGTCTAGGGAAAGGGTGGGGCTTTCATTGTATTGTACTCCTATATCTTCTTCCTACAAACACTCCTAGATATTCTTAATATTTTCGTTTGTACTTGCCTTGTATCATTTTTGATACTGTCATCTTCGAAGTAAACTACTGAGTCATCATTTTCCGAGGGCTCGCTTTGAATATCGTCTGACCTGTAACATTTACAATCAATATTTTTACTCCTGCTTATTTTTTGCCTTATCCATACCACCATAATGGTGCATAGGGCACTGCATCTTGCATTTCCATGAAATGTTTTGATGTGAAAAACATACAAAAATTAGAATAAAAGTTTATTCAATTAAATATTTTATACTGACCCCCTTGGGAATCGAACCCGCGACCTCATGCACGGTAGCCCAACGCTCCATTCACTACACCACGAGGGGAACAAATAGTTTTACTATCTGCATACGTTTAGTTTTTTCTGTCTAAATTTATGAACTATGCTGGACTGAAAGTCGCTAGCTTCCGATTATGGGAGAGTATAGTAGTAATATGTAATATTATTATTATAATTATGGATAATTTATTAAGCGCCATTTTTGTGAGAAATCACCTCAAGGGCGCTGTACATTCTATATTCTTAGTTAATTCCATCAAGGATCTGAGACAACGATTATCTAAGAAATGATACTAAATCTATACGTAGGTGAAGTACTGAACCCCAATTCGTCTTGCAGCTACAAAGCGCATGGACTGTTGCAATTTCAGCTTCACCCACGTAAATTCAAACAATTTTACTAAAAACGCGATACTAATGAAATACTAATTCTACTGATAGCAGATAGAGTCAAGAATCCAGGTCATCTTGCAGCTACAGAGCGCATGGACTACTGGAATGCCAGCTTCCATCTGATATCAGTAAATTGGGTTAATGATTTAACGAACAAGTTTAGTAGTTTTGAAAAATTGGGGCAGGATTACAATACATATTTTATCCTAACTATTTACTAAAGATGGCTTGAATTTACCGGGAAAGACTCACTCAATTACAATTTGTCTTGCAGCTACCAAGCGCATGGAAAATTAGAGTAATAGAGACCGTAATAGCCGGTAGACGTTTTAGATTTTCTTGAAAATAGTAGGTACTTAACTTTTCCAAATTGAATGTGTTCATTGACTTGGCTGCTATCATTTAAATTTATTTAATTACATTACAATAAATGTGATAATATCTATCATTTTACATATTATCATAATAATTACTTACACGGTTTCTTGCACATCAATTAGAGAATTACACAGCATTATAATACTCGTATACCTACAATTTACAGGTTTAAAAAAGCTTTAAGTACTTTGCATAAATATGTTCAATCTGAGGTTATAAAATTTAAAGTTCCTCTTGAATTCATCACATCTATCATTAAATACATCAATATTTAAATGTTTTTCTATGTCATTGTACAGTCTTAACAAGCGATATAAGGAATTAAAGTGCGCCATGTTATTGTTAAATGTTTTATGTGATCTCAACCGCCGACTTGGAATATTCAAAGTTATATTTTCCAAGCAGAATATAGAATCAACTTTGCCATGTATTATATTATGAAGAAGCATTAAGTCCGCAATTTTTCTCCGAACTTCCAACTTCTCAACACCGAAGTGTAAAAGGCGCTGATCATAAAATTGTAGGGTTTGGCCAAGATTGATTTTCAATGTTAGATTGCGATGAATCCTTTTCTGTATAGATTCAATGACATTTACATGATGTTATATAGTGCGGCGACCAAATAACACTTCCAAATTCTAAATTACTACGCACCAATGAATTGTACAAACAAATTATGGATTAAGGATTTTTAAACGGTTTGCATATTCTATGTATGAAACCTAGCATTCTAAAAGATTTTTCCTTGATATTGGTTTCCTTGTATCATGCCAATGTTGGTGGAGAGAGTAGATTTTAGATACGTTCATCCGATAATATTATCAGTGCGATACAAAGAGATGGCTAGAAAGTCGGTCAATATCTAGGGAACAGTTCCTAGCTATTCACTAATAGAAATATGTGTAAATAACAATGATGTTTATTTTACATAGATAGGCTATTTTCTTCCGTTCCTTGTCATGTCCTAGTCCTAGGAAGATTAAGACAATTTTGTCTCAATCTCAACTTGTTAGAGGGAACCAGAATGATTAAAATGTATTAGATAGTGAAATATATATACACCGTGTCCCACGATGAGACCGCGAAACTCCAGTGGGTGATTATTCATGATATTCTGAGAAAAAAATCTTAATAAAGTTTTTCAAAAAACTCAATTCTAATTTCTTCAAAAAATGATTAAAATATGAATAAAAATTCACGCGTGTAATACCGTCACTTTTTGAACTGGCTCACACCACGTGACCTGCACCAATAAGCGCGAAGAAATCACATATTTTTGATCAGATATGAAATTCGAATTTTTAATGTCCGTACAAGGCGTACCAGAGCGGACCCCCACTCCTCCCCGCCCACCGCCACCCCGCCACCGCTAGCACTTCAAACAGAAGCCAGTATTACACTCGTCGCTTTTTATGAATACTTTTTTTTTAAAATTAATTATTGGAAATGGATTTTTTTTCAGAATACCATGAACAATCACCCTCCGGAGTTTCGCGGTCTCATCGTGGGACACGGTGTATAGTTGTCTTTGTTTCACTGCAAAATACAAATGGAACATAAATTTTTGTCAGTTCTCTTTGAAATAGCTTGTCTAGTGTTTTTTTAACATATTTCTGGTAAATAAGCATCTGATAGTAAATGATAAAGACATTGAGAGAAGGGTTAGTCCCAGAAACAGAGTTAATGTGGCCTTATTCGATAGTGGCAAATAAGAACTTATCGAGAGAAGCAAAATTGGCAGTACACAACGGAGTACCTGGTACCAACCCTTATGTATGGAAGTTGTAACGTTGTAAATTCCGGTCAGGTACTAGGTACCTGCCCCGGAGTTCACGTCGACTTCCTGAAGTGGCAACACTGTCCCTCTCGACAGTTTTTATCGGTGACGGCGAGGTTGGCTATGCAAAAATGGCCGCCGACACCAGCTAGTTGACGTGTTTATAGAATCACGGCGAAAATCCCGGATGCCGGTGACGCCGTATCTGTGAGGAGCCCGGTCCTAGGGAACCGTAAGTTTTAACCACTTGTAGCATCAGACATTCCGAACATAGCACCCACGGCTTGCCTAATTACTACTGTTTTTTCTTCCAATCACTAGGGGCCTCCTTACTTCCCTTCATTTTTGTCCCTTGAATATGAACATTATTCTCAATATTTTATCCGTTGATACGGAGTTTAAATCGCTGGACGCGTATGGTTTGGATCGTCGCTGATGGCGAGCACGCGATCCTGGCAAACTTCACGACTTATAAAAGCTGCCCGGTTATTTTTTGTACCCACGTGCTGTTTGAAAGCGCTATATTCATCGAGCAATCGAAGTCCAGTCTTTCATCTCCACGGATCCTGTCTTCCTGCCGAGACCGTCGAGCACGCCACCTGTATGCAAATTGACCTCGGGGCATTCTCCGCGTGTTTAGAGCAGTAGGGCGAGATTGCCGTATGCTAGTCGATGTTTTCTATAATTTTAACTCTTGTGCAAATTAATTGATTTATCAAAATTATTATTGTATATTCCCCTCAACCTAGTGAGGTAGTCTTCATGGCCAAATGTAAATTCAGATTGACTAGATTGTGTTATTAATGTAATTGGTTGAGGGTGTGGAAAATGTAGCTTATAAATTTAACTTCAAAATTTCTAGGTTAGACAGCTTGTATGTGAAACTGTACACTTGGTTTTTATAAGATTTTTGTACTTAGAGAATTATTGCATCATCCTTAATTAAACTGTTATATTGAAATTTCCTATTTCTTTTATTTCTTCCCAGGTCCGCGTCCCGTATGTTTGACTATGTATTCTCTTGCTTTAATTCATTAGATTCGTTTTGATAAATTTCTTTTAAAATAAAATATTTTCATAGAGATTTCTTGTCAACCTCTGAGCTAGTTGGTGAAGCGATGACGGGGATTCTGGTTCAATATAGAGGACCAGAATCTTCTTCATCACAAAGTGAAGCGTGGTGTTGGAAAAAGAAGGATGAGAGTAGACTGAATGCTGTTGAAATGTCATCTCTCTGTGTGGTAAGACTATGTATGATAGGTGTACAAATGTCGAAATTAGAGCAGAGTGCCGGGCTGAGATAACCATTATCGACAAAATTAAGAAAGGGCTTTTACGGTGGTTTGGTCATGTGGAGCGAATGAGTGATGAAAGAACGGCTAAAAGAAGTTTAAATGCAAGTGTGCCTGGATGCAGAAGCCGAGGAAGGCCGAGAAAGACAACCTGGCATGACCAAGTACGACAAGTACTTGAAAGTGGACATGTGAAAAGTCGGAATAATCGGCGTATGTGCATGAGAAGATGTATGAATGTAGAGGAAGCAAAGAAAGTGGTATGGCGTTCTATCCTCTCTGCCTAGTGACGCGGCTAGTTAGTTAGTTACGTACGTTTCGTTCCGTAAAAGGAAGTATCTAGAACTAATAGATTGCTTAGTGGGGTAGTTCGCGGGGGGGACTTGGTGTGCCTTCGCACGAGCGGCCCGTCCCGGGCTGTTTGTGTGTGCGTGCGTGGAGGTCTCAAATTATATCCCATCCCTCAACTCAATTGTATTGTGTCTTTTGTAAGGATAGGATGGTCTTTGGATAGGTATTGTGATAAGGTACGGCAGGGGACGTATGAAATAGTGTCTGCCAGATAGGATGATTGGATGATAGTGTGAGATGCACACATGCGTTCTCCTTCCCTCTTTTCCCTAATCCCCCCTCCATTGAGACCCTGACCGCGGATGCACGGGTGGATGTCTGGGATGGGGGGCCTGGCGAGGCGGATACCGGTCTCTACACGGTAGGGTTGTAATTACTAAAATAATAATGATCGGGGTAGAAACTAACATCCCTACCACTGTTAATTTGGGCCGACTCTGGTTGGTTTGGGTGATGGAAACAATGACAATTATAATACATAAGCTGAGACGGTGGTAGGGGTACAATGAAAGCATTTGTTCGCGTACATAACGTAAATTCATCCGTATTTTTATCACACTAACAATCTTAAAATCGCTGTTTAGCTTGTTGAAAAAATCGGTAGAGTTGGCTGGACTGAAAAAATACTCAATAGTCTTTAAAGCAGTCTAGGGAAAGGGTGGGGCTTTCATTGTAGTTAGTTAGTTAGTTAAGTGAATGATTTATTACCCTCCATCCGCGCCCCCTGGGGGTGTATCGTCTGGCGAGTCGGAGAGCATTTCCTCGTACATCTTGTCCACATCATTATTCTCGGAATCTGAAGACATGCTGCTTTTGGTTCTGTAATTCCGCAAACTTCTCTCTATATAAAAGCATATATGTATTCAGGCATTTGTTAAATGCGATATATTTCTTTGCTGAGACAGAAAGGACATATATTATATTCGGGACAGAAAACTGTACGGTTTCTTGTGCAGTTTGCAAACTGTCCCATATAAAACCTAAATTGTATGGAATATTGAATAGCTGAAGCGATGTTTCTGACTCGACATTATTTATTAATGTTTTTATGTAAACGTGCTTGAAAGTGGGCATGTAAGAAGTCGGAATAATCGACGTGCGTGCATGAGAAGATGTATGAATGTGGAGGAAGCAAGAGAAGTATGCCAGGACAGAGTGGTGTGGCGTTCTATCCTCTCTGCCTATCCCTTCGGGGAAATGGCGTGATGGTTAGTTAGTTATGAAAACGTTTAAGTAGTAGATATCGGTATATTGTATGCTTTTAACCATTAAAGTACTGTGTTTGAAACAATCCATCGGGTTACCCATACAAAATGTTGATTCATATACAGGGTGTAACAAAACTCAATGTACAGGCAGACGGGAAACCAGTGAATCTACATCAGATTTGGAGTCGATTTTGTAAAATATTTTTTTTTGATTTGACCCTTAGTTTTCGAGAAAATTGAGTACGAAGTTGATTTTTTCTGGCAAATTGTTATCAAATATCATGTATTAAGTCAAATTAATACTATCCTTATGGAAAGCAAAATTAAAAAACGCGTTTTAATAAGAATTTGAGCAATTATGAAAATATGAATTTTCAAGCTAAGATTTTTTATTTTTTAAAATTTTTTATTTCAAAAGATTTTTTTTTGTTTACATAGATATACATTAAAAAAACATATACATTTAAAAAAAAAAAATATATAAACAAAAATCCCACCAAGGCATAGCCTGTTTGTGGGTATACTGTGAAAGTCACACAGTGTGTACGTGGCAAAAGAGAAAGATAAAGTCATGTAGAAATGGAAAAATAACAGATAATTATTACACATTACACAATCGTCTCCAAATACGATGTAGATTCACTGGTTTCCCGCTTGTACATCGAGTTTTGTTACACCCTGTATTTAAAATGGTATTTTTCATTAAAATGTTTTTATTATCAGTGTGTAGTTAGTATCTCTGTTTGTCATTATTATAATTAATTGACCATTTTCTTTTTTTTTAAGCTGAAAAACGCATTTAAAGATCATAAAGTCCTCGGGTTTCCTATACAAAATGTTGTTTCATGACTTTTACAATTGTATTTTTCATATAATTTTTTTTATCAGTGTATAATTAGTATCTCTGTCTGTCATAATAACTTATTTTCATTTTGTTAACTGAAAAACGCATTAAAACAATCTTAAAGTCCTCGGTTTACTGCAAAATACACAATGTTCGTATGAAATTTCTTAAACATGCAGGTAAAAAATATTTTTAAAGTAATTACCTACAATTCTATTATGTATGAAATATTTTTTTCCGGTGTAAAAGGGTTTTATTGAAGACTAGCGAAAATGCCAATTTTAATTATTTACGGAGATATCAATTAATGAGATTTTGCAACGCGGGTAACATCACTGCAAGGCGAGGGTTAAAAACGTAAAAAACGAATAACATATTTACATTATTAGCTATATATACCTACAATTTCCTGTGTGCGCAAATATACGATATAACTGTGGTGTCTAGGAAAAGGGGCATGAGTCATATTGATTCTCTGCTAGTGCCTGTAAAGTTTTTTTGATATTTTTTTTATGACTCTTCTTAAAGATGAGCCAAATAAGTTATTTAACCTAAAATAATTTTAAAAAATCTTTAGAGACACAAGCAGTGAATTAGTAAAGCAGAAACAGTAAAAATTATGCCTGACTGGACTCATGCCCCTCTTCCTAGACACCACAGAACTTACAATCGCACCTAAAAAATACATATAGGTATAGGTCGCGTCATCTAAATAGAACGCTGAAGGAAAGTGGAGGGGGTGGGTCTGCGCATGTGACACGCCCCACCCCGCGTCGCAAATAAGTCGCCTAATTCGCTAGTGCGCAGCTTGACCGCCTTCTTTTTACATAACTATATTTTTTTTATTTAAAAAAATTATTTATATTCCATAATCTAAAAACACAATACATGTCCTACTGAGTTGCCTACTGCAACTCGTCAGTAGTGTGTATAAATACATGATCAAACAATACTCTTGCGCAAAAAAAAAAAGTTAAATACATATAAATAAAAATACAACTCTAAACTCATCGCGCTCTAGCAACAAAGTTCTCAGCACGCGTCTCTCTTTTAAGCTTGAAAAAATTAATCATATTTTTTAACACTTGTTGGTAGCATGTTACAAAGTTTTGGTATTCTGTATTGAAGTGTTCTCTTACCATATTTGTTATTATATTTAGGGAGAACTAATCCTCCCGCACTTGTATTGTAAACATGCACCGGTCTGTGTTTTATACTTATAGAGAGATGCGTGCTGATATATATAACCTTGACCATAATAACGCCTTAAACAGATAAAATATTTACAGACTTATATAATAATAAGGATATCGGAACATCGTGTCTCTGATAGTATAGATGTTTAGCGCGTCTTTTGACAGACTGCACAGTTTTTTTGAAGAAGAAACTGTACATGTTTCTGTCCCGTATAAAGGGCTATTATTTTTCAACGTTTTGTAAAAATTAATCTATTTTTATAGAAACTTCCAGACTATAAAATATTTACACAATACCATTTGTTTTATTTCGTATTGGATGACGTATTTTTGATATCAAATCAAATAAATAAGAAATATATAAGAAAATATGAAATGAATAAGAAATAAATAAATAAACTCTGCTGGCTAATGTACAAAGCCATGCATGATGCCGCTCCAGAGTATTTAAAAGAGCTTTGCATTCCAGATGAACTAGCTGAAAGACGTCTCACACTTCGATCAGCTACATCTACAGCTAAAGGCAGGGTACCGATCCGTAATCAGCGCACAAAATTTGGAAAGCGCGCTTTTGCGGTTGCGGGCCCTGTGGCTTGGAAATGCTCTCCCACCAGAAGTGCGCAACTGTGAGAGAAAGAAGCTTGAAACCTATATGTTATGTTATGTTATGATAATGGTATTTTCTACTCAGAAATTGAGTTTTTACTCACTTTAAATTTCCCGAATCGTTAAAAATTCAATATTTAAAGCGCCCTTGAGGTATATTTATACGAAAACGGCGCTATATAAATTATCACATAATAATAATAAATAAATAAAACTTACGTCACTTTGAAAACTTTTTCCTTGGAATTGAAAATAAAATTACCGAATAGTGTCGGTAGAGACTGGACTCTAATATTCAATAGAATATTCACTAATAATCTCTTAGATTTCGGATCACCATAAATTCATATCCCCACCATTTAAGTGCTAAGGTTGTTTTTTTGATAATTATATTTACTTACTTTACAGATAAGATTGGCAAGTTGATAGTTGCCATTTCGTTTTTGAATCATATTTGGGATCATTGTGTGTTTTGAATGTGCTAGAAATTTTTCTTGTAAAATGTTTAAAAAAAGGAAAATATTATGTTAATAAAAAATTGCATAAAACCACTCACCGATTTTTCTATGTCTACTGGTTTCTAGACGTAACCCGTCTCTTCGTCAGGACAAACACATCTAAACCAACATGCAGCAATATAGTCCATAATTCGATATTTCATTGTAATGGTCACAGTGATCCCTCCCTTCCAATTGTTAGGTAACTAACTAACTAACCATCACGCCATTTCCCCGTCAGGGGGTAGGCAGAGAGGATAGAACGCCACACCACTCTGTCCTGGCATACTTCTCTAGCTTCCTCCACATTCATACATCTTCTCATGCACGCACGTTGATTACCCACCGTGAAATTTTTACATGCCCACTTTCAAGGACTTGTTTTACTAAATCATGCATGTCTTTTCGGCCCTTAAATTTTTTTTAGTATCTCTTATAGTTTTCGAAATAATCTCATTTAAAAATTAACATATTTTACTGATTTTTTCCTGTCAACATCTTTTGCCTCGGAAACGGACTTACACCTCGTGAACCGTACCTCGCACGATAAAAATGCTTATAACTAAAATTGTAGAACATTAAATTTACTACAAAATCAAGTTATCGCGTTTTTTTTAAAGTGAAAAAATTAATAGTTATAGGTAAAAAAAGTGTGTATGTGTACGCCTTGCGCCAGCCCGTGACCGAGGCAAAAGATGTTGACAGGAGAAAATCAGTAAAATTTGTGATTTTTCAAATTTTTATTTTTCGAGATTTTTTCGAAAACTATAAGAGATCCTAAAAAAATTAATTCATCTATTTTATGGAATTTTTAGTGTTCTATTACTTAGTATTATAATTTTTTTAAGTCAAGCGTTTTTGAGTTTTTTTGAAAAAACAAAAAAAATCCGATTTTTTATAGTTTTTTGAAAATCCTGACTTAAGCTCACCTCCTTTTCATCCGGACTTTTGATGCAACCTTCCCTGGACATAATTGAACAACGAAACAACAACATAACTGAAAAAGAATAAAAAACATCCGAATTAGTTAAGGCAAACGCTTAGTTTTGGGGTAATTAGACTGGGCTAATCAATAACAAATTAGTTTTACACACCATCTGTAATGAATAAGATATGTAATGTTAGGGACCCTAATAAATAAATCAGCATGTTTGTGTTTGTCCTGACGAAGAGACGGGTCACGTTTCAAAACCGGTAAACATTGGAAAGTCCGTGAGTGGTTTTATACAAATTTTTATTCACATAATATTCAAATGTTGGACCATATAGTTAATGCACAATTAATTTTCACAATTTTATAATAATTTTTTCAAAAACAGAAAAAAGATTTTATTACATTTATTTTACATTAAAAATTTGGTGAATTCATTGTAACTTACAAAACATTGTGAAAATAACATCGGTTTATTATTAAATTATTTAGTGGGGAAATATTTACAAATTATTATGTATTTGGTCACTTGTAAAGGTTTTATATAAACTTAATTATTCCACCGTTATTTATTTATTATCATATTATTATGTTATTATCAATTAATTTACACTATTCTGTAAAAATAACTCTTCCATCTTCATCCTCGGTGACCTTAAAATCGTCTGGTGTCGACCTGTAAGAAGCATAAATTTTATATTAGAAGCATAAATACCTAGGTGGGTATTTTCTGAATTTGTCCATACTTTTTCCACTAAAACAAATTACTTTCGTCAATATAATATTTTGACCGCGAAAGGTTTTAGCTAAAAACGTTTCCATTTCAATAGATGGCGGTAAAATCTCAACTTTATTGTAAATAATCTTGTAATTATTATAACTAACTAACCATCACGCCATTTCCCCGAAGGGGTAGGCAGAGAGGATAGAACGCCACACCACTCTGTCCTGGCATACTTCTCTTGCTTCCTCCACATTCAAACATCTTCTCATGCACGCACGTCGATTATTCCGACTTCTTACATGCCCACTTTCAAGCACTTGTTTTACTTGATCATGCCATGTCTTTCTCGGCCTTCCTCGACTTCTACATCCTGGCACAGTCGCGTCATATATTTTTTTGGCCGTTCTTTCATCATCCATTCGCTCTACATGACCGAACCAACGTAAAAGACCTTTCTTAATTTTGTCGATAATGCTTATCTCAGCCTTGCATTCTGCTCTAATTTCAACATTAGTGCACCTATCATACATAGTTTTACCACACATTAGATCGCATTTCAACTGCATTCAATCTACTTTCATCCTTATTTTTCCAACTCCATGCTTCGCTTCCATACATAAAGGTTGGTACCAGAACTCCATTATGCACTGCCAATTTAGCCTCTTTTGATAAGCACTTATTAGATACTACCGACTTTAAGGCACCATTAACTTAGATATTTTTTTTGTAAATTAATTGTAAAGTTACTTAAATAATTTTAACATTGATTCACTTTTAAAAAACAAACCTTTTTTGTATATTATCACGTTCAGGATCGTCAAAAGTTATTTTTCCGTCGTTATCTTCACTGTACCTGGGAGGTTCAGATCTGAAATGAAACAATCTAGTTATAGGAAAATATTATCAAATTAACATATTATATTAGGTATTTTTAAACCGTGTTAAACGACATTTTTTAAAAGAGAGCGGTGCCGTTTTCTAGCGGCTATCATTTAGCGGTGAACGTCCTCGCGAATCGTGAAAAAGGTCGGGTCGTTTGCAATCAAATCGTGTTTTCTTTGAATGTCGAACAACATCATCAGCATACCATATCCGCTCCCTATGTGGAGCATATGGATTCCGCGATCGGCCGCCAGTTCCCGTGCATCCTTCCAAGTCGAGTCCACGCCCCGCAGCTCTGACGCAAACTGCCGACGAATTGTTAGCAGTGGACGACCAGGACGCCGAGAACCCGATGCCCTGTAAAACAGGCAAGCATGGGTAAGGCTCTCGGGAGGCCTATGTAGTACATGGCCTAGCCAGCCGAAACGCCTTCGCTGGATGACATACCAAGGGTTGCTGTATCCGCTGCCTCGCCTCTGTGTTCCTTACAAAGTCAAATCACCGCACACCTAATATTCTTCTAAGACACCTATTCTCAAAACTCAGTCAAACAACAGTGCGGTCATTTCACGTATCATGGGATCATGGCACAGGACGGCGGCGCGGCGTCTCTTCTATAATTATTCCATCCTTCAGACGTTTTGGCTGTACTTATCGCACTGTGAATATTAAACTGCACTAACGCACATTTCAAAAATGTCAAATAATACATAAGCCGAGACGGTGGTAGGGGTACAATGAAAGCATTTGTTCGCGTACATAATCGTAAATTCATCCGTATTTTTATCACACTAACAATCTTAAAATCGCGGTTTAGCTTGATGAAAAAATCGGTAGAGTTGGCTGGACTGAAAAAAGACTTAATAGTCTTTAAAGCAAAGCAGTCTAGGGAAAGGGTGGGGCTTTCATTGTATTTCGAAAATGTGGTTCTGATTTCGGCACTGCTTCATTGAAACTCTTTTTTTTTTTAAATAGAATATCTTAACTAAGGCAAAAGATTACACGTTTCTACTTAAACTAACTGTAACGTGGTATTATCAGTTAAATTTTCGACAAATTAAGACTTTGTGCAGTACATATGGTGCATTATGTTACATTACACAGTACAATACCGCCAAAATAAAACAAGTATATCAACGACTAGCTGACTGCGACACGGTACAAATTATTCACAGTTTATATCACATCAGCATCAGCCCAGTAGATGGACAATGCAATTGGTCCGAAATTCGGCATTCTTAACCAGAAAGGTATAATCTGTTAGATAATTATCAAGATTCACTGCACTTGGTGCATCAATGCAGTGCCCTTTTGGGTGCAGATAAGGGAGAGTCGTAGTTATTTATTTATTTATTTCACATATTACTTTTTTTTTTCTTAATGAAATACCTCTCTGGGCAAAGCCCGTGTTGAGATATTCATTTACAAATTTTGGTAGATTATCTTGAAGAGTTGAAGTGAAGAAATTCCAATTTGTTCGTTTGTGATTTAGAATGTCAAACCATTTGATTTGATGCTTTTCTTCATATATTCATAATTAATGTTGGTTTTTGTATGCATTTTAGGTTCATTACATTTGGTGGACTATTCCTTTGAATTTCCACATTTAAAACAGTAGTAAAATGATCTGTCAAGAATGACTGATCAATTATAGCAGTAAAATTATTTTTTTGACTTAACCATCATATGATCTATTCAGGTCTCACGTTATTTGTCTCTCCTTGTTGCTTTGTTTACAGCTGCTTTAAAAGAGTAATGTAGAAGAAACTCTTCGTATTTATTTAGTGGTGCTTGTCCTTTCTTCAGTATGTCTATAATATATAATATAAGTTATACCAACTCGTATCGTTAGACTTCGGGTCGGTCTTCACCTCACCGCCTGACGCGGATCCTTGCTGTTCTCCGTCAGCTGACGTCGGACTATCGAACACTATCCTGTCGTCGTTCACTTCTGCTTGTCGGCGGGCGGACATCTTGACCGTGTGATGGCTACCCGTCTACCGCCTACCACTGCCTCTAAACTTCTAAAACAAACGAGACAGATTGAAATTCAAAACATGACACAGAAAAGCGGAGTTGTTTCAAAACCGGTCTGTAGAATAATTAGTAAAGGTAGTAGTTAAAAATAATTGTTTTATTTTGAATTAAAATGCATAACTTTAATGCTAGTGCCCGATTTTTAAAACCGTGTGTGAATTGAATAACTTGGATGGACGATGGGCCACAATATATTCCTGGTGCAAACCAATATTTAACCTGCAAAATTTTAGTGCTTTCAAAATGAAATTATTTATTTATTTTAACAACATTTTGAATGTGTACAAATACTTGTAGATAAATTACTGGATTATACCCATGCTGGTCTAATACATATCAGATATTTTTGATATCCCAACAGAGTTGGGTATAACCCAGTAATTTGTCTACAAGTATTTGTACACATTCAAAATGTTGTTAAAAAGATTTACTGTTTAAAATAATATAAAGCAAATAAAAATTGGAGAGACATCTTCAGGCGCCTTCTAGTAAGTAATTAATTTCGTTTGAGCATCACCTACACCAATAAAGATTGATTGCCAAAAATGCTTACAATCTTCTCAACAGATGTCACCAGTGAGAAATTCAGTTGTGATATTACGAACGCGAGTTCAATATATACAAGTTTCAAAAAATTTGTCATATATGGTTATCAGGCGTAAAGGGGAATGTTGTAATACATCAAGTGGCCACTTAACCTAGCCAATTACAGGTCATAAGGCCTGTAAACGCCTAGATGATCCACATTCATTTCCAAAGTTTCTCTGTGTCTCTGTTGGAATATCAATTTATTTAAAACTTCATGTACAATTACATAGCAAGGGCGGACTTATTGCTTTTAAGCAATATCTTCCAACCAACCTTTAGTTATTTTAGTGATAATCATATATCTAATTGATAGTGATATCGGATTTGTTGATAGATACAAAGTTGCGAAAAAAATATCACATATACGTCAAACTATTAATTGTATTAATTCTAGGGGAAAAAATTACTAGAAGAAGATATATAATAATAATATGGAGGGAAAATAAACTGAGATATTTAACGTTTAAGTGAATCATAACGACAAAGGCATTACCTGATGCGCTTAACTTGTCCTTGTCATAAAAATAGGACAAAACACGAAATTTTTTATAGCCTCGGTACGCCTCCTAATTTAGTTTATTATTATTTATGTATTATGCTCCTATTCGGAAACAGGTTTTTCGTATTAATAAATATGAAAAACCTTTGGAAAAAAACCAAATTGGATCGTTAAATTTGTAAACTAATACATAATATTATTTATCATCATCATCATACCATATCCGCTCCCCATGTGGAGCATATGGAATCCACAAACTGCCTCCAGGCCAAGCGATCGGCCGCCAGCTCCCCGTGCATTCCTCCCAAGTCAAGTCCACGTCCCGCAGCTCTGACGCAAACTGCCGACGAACTGTCAAACATAGTATAACTTTTTTTTTTACATAATTTTTTTAAGCAAGTCAACGTAAAAAATATTAACCGAAATTTTTTTGTATTTTTTTAAGCTACGAAAATTAAATTTATGACGGTTTATTATTACTTTTAATAATATATTTTGATTTTTTGAACAACATTTTTCCTATTAATACAAATATATTGTAAGACAAATTACTTGGATAAAATTTCTTGGCTGTATCATTATATTATTGCAGAATAATCTACAGACGACAGAGAAGCTGAAAAAAAAAAAAACTTTAAAATATTACCTACAAAAATGGTCGTAAAGAAATAGAAATTCAGGCCTTTATCTCAAATACAAAACGAAATTTTAACGCGCAAGCGGGAATGTTCTTTAAAATCTAAGATTATATAAAAAATAACAAAAATTTACCTGTAGGTGATAGTTGTCAGATGACAGGCGAAATGGGGAATGTTAAAAGTACGTCAAAGTGGCCACTTAACCCAGACCAATGACAGGTAAAGCCTGTAAAAAACTAACAATAACCCACATTCGTTCCAGATTCTTCTCTTGTCTCTTTTGAAATATCACTATAAGAATGAATCCTGATTATTATTTTATTTTGCATAACGCAACTGTATAGCAACATAACAGAGGTAAAAGGCAACAAAAAAAAAGTAAGTACTTAAAAAAATATTTTAAACTTATGAAGAGTTTAGGCCAATTGGACGTAAAAATTAGAAATATGCCATAATGTAATGCTCTCGTTGGCTGTCCTTAACACAAATATCCAAGTATAAAAAGTGTTCAAAATGGTCCACATATTCGGACCCAACAGTTTGCGTCATATTCCGCGGACCCCCCATTATGACATAATCAAGACCACGGGAGTTGGGAAACCGAACTGTTAAAGAGGATAATTTAATTAGCATTTCCCGACACATTTCATCAAATGCTGGACCTAATTAATTTTTCCGGACGGATTGAAATCAACACAAGTGTGAACGAGAAATCCTCTCTAAAGGACATAAAACTCATGATGACGTGGGGGAATGTGAATATTGTTAATGTTACGAGTTTCCGCCACACTAAAAATATTTCTCTCACAAACAATTTCACATCACAAATAGTTTTTGTTTAACACACTAAAGAGTATTTTAAAAATACTAAAAGGATAAACTAAAATTTTGCTTTAAAAAATCACTGACATGTATAATGTAGGGCCCAGGTGCATTGGTCTTTAAAGATCTATTCAGATAGAATGTAGTGAGGAGCCCTCGCAGACTAGGACATCCTATCCGGCATGGAAAGACGTCTCAAGTGGGCTGCTATCGCGCACACTTTATCAACAAAACAGTCCTGGTTTGGTGATGATTGGAGCCTGACTAGAGAACTGTCCGACCAAATGCTCTCATAATGATTTCCCATATGAATAAACGACTAAACCCTGAAGAAAAGCAAGGTCGCAATAAAATGATGTACACTATTAATCCACAGAAATGTTATAATTGTGATATACTACCAAAGGAGAAAGATGCTAGCAAGATGAAACCGATTTAGTTCGTAAAAAATCCATCTACAGGTGATAGGTATTGAATGGAAAATTATTACCCGATGCATTCGAATTCCTACCAACCCAAAAAAAAAATTTCGTTATTTAATGAAATTAACCATGCTTCAGTAACCGACCCCGCACCAAAGCTCGGAGTGAAATAAGGTAAACCAATCGCCGATATAAACGATCAGCAATGTGTGCGCCCGTGGTAAGACTGCGAAACTGATTTAAACTAATTCGGCCGATAGAAAGTCTTTTTGCGGGGCCTATGGTGAGTTGAATTATCGTGCAGTATTCTGTTTAACTGAAATCGAGTTTTTGTCTATTAAATTGTCCATTTTATATAAAAATTGACAACATTTGTGATGCAATGGATAATTAAACATTAAATTCAAGCAAATTCAACCAATCCTAGAAGATAAAATTGAACACATAATTTTTTATTGCCACTAATTTGTGATCTATTAACGTACTTTTTACACGTTTATCACGTGGAGCTGCGTGATAATCCCAACAGAATTATAGGAATATAAGTTCACTTTGGCTTGTAAACATTATTACCCACTAAATCATCATAACCATATGCCGCCCCTATCGGAGAATTTTATTCCACAAGTTTATTTTTATAGGCCTCTTGAGCGGCCGCCAGCCCGTGCCATCCTATTATACTTCGAGCTCCACGTCCCGCAGCTCTAACGCAATACTCCGACGAATTGTAACAGGACCGCCGAATAAACCTGATGCCTTGTAAATTATGCAAGCAAGGCTTCTTCGGATGCCGTACGTACTATTTTAAAATCCAAATGTTCTGTTTATAAGTGATAGATAACCCCTCAAATTAAATCCCCATTACACGCTCAATTTACTCTCTATATTAACAAGTTAGTAGTTAGTTAGTTTATTTGTTTGTACGATGTTTCAAAATGCTAGCATGGCAGGATCAGTAGAATACCCGAAAGATCATAAATAAAATCATTAATTAAGTCCAAGATAAACAGTATTTTCCTCATCTGCAGGACTGTAGGTAACGCGGTGCACAAGTTCCTATCTAACCTTGCAGTAAATACGCACATACAAGGGCGTCCAACTTTCCAACAAACAGTCCCAATGCATCATAATTAGGTCCTTACATATGGAAATTGGCGTTTTGCCGTACTGTGCAACTTTGATCTCAAATTCTTCTCTTTTGTAATAGGCAATTCCAAATTCAAATTTATACCGCTATTTACTCAAGTATCTTGTGTTTCAAAAATTATAATTCATTTGTTTTTTCCTCAATTGTTTTTTTCTTTGCGTCACTCAGTTTTACAAAAATGGAAAACTGAAATATCGCGTTATTTACGAGTACGAGTCCACCCGTGGCACCAGTGCTGCAGAAACGGCTCGAAGGATTAATGATGTGTATGGCGACGGTGCCGCAAAAGAAACACAGTGCGTTTTTGGTTCCAACGTTTTCGTTCTGGAAATTTCGACCTGCAGAACAAGCCCCGTGGACGGCCGGAGACCAAAGTTGATAATGAAGAATTGAAGGCTATTGTGGAAGCGGATCCATCGCAAACCACGTCCGAGTTAGCTGCAGGCTGCGGTGTTAGTGATAAAAATGTGTTTAATCCACTTGAAGCAAATTGGGAAGGTGAAAAAGCTTGAATTAGGTGGATACCATACGAATTGGTGTAAAGCTAATCATGATAACGCTAGACCACATTTTGCACAAACAGACGGCTACCAAATTAGAAGAGCTTCAATTGAATGTCTAAGACATCCACCGTACTCTCCGGACCTGCCCCAACAGATAACAATTTTTTTCGAAATTTGGATAACTTCTTGCAAGGGAAAAAAATCAACTCCGATGGGGCAGTCCAAACCGACTTCAAAGATTTTATTGATTCCCGTCCGAATGGTTATTTTAGTAAAGGGATCGATGAACTACCTATGAGATGGCAAAAGTGCATAGATAGCAATGGTACATACTTTGATTAAATAAATATATTATATTTTTAAAAAATCAACTTTATGTTCCTCCCATACAAAACGCCAATTTCATATGTAAGGACCTAATATCATATTAACAATAAACTGGATTACAGGAACCTTTTCAAAAATTTCTTTCCCAGGCTAAATACTCTTCAATGTTTTGGAAGAGCAGGAAAAGCACATTAAAATTCAACGATTACTTCATAAAGGGAGTACGTAGATTTACATTACCATCTTTTATTAGTGTTCCATAGTCCCATATAACTACATGGTTTAGCCCCATTGTGGTCAGATGATTCCTTTTCACCATTTTGATATCTTACTCATTAGACATTCAAATTGTAATAATTATTATCCCCTTAAGGTTTTGGGTCAAAATATCTAGCACGCCGGTAACGGAGTTTTAGGTCGTGAGTTTCAACCGTATTTCGACTTAACCCCTATTTTTTATGGACCGAAAAAATAAACATGACAGATATCAATGTTTCAATAGGAATAACGTGAATTGCCGAAAATAAAACATATTAGTTAACCGATGTTCATGTTCATGTATTGCGATGTGAACGAACCGCACATTAATATTTGTTTATTAAGGTAAGTTCTTTAATTCATCACTGATCAGTTTGTTGGTAATTATGAAGTGAAAATAATTTCTTACCCATGGATGTTTAACGTTTTCCCCGAATCTAGTACCCACGCATAAAATGATCGATTTGACCTTCTTTTTCATATTATTTTTTAATTTATATATGCTTCATGTATTTATTCAATCTTTAATATCTACATTAATCCTTTTATATGTAAAAAGAGACAGTCTGACATATAAAAAAATCCGAGTTAGCGCCGATGATTTGATTTTTAAATAAAACGCGATATAGCGTTTCGGCTCATAACTCGGCCTCAGATCGTCTGATGCATCGGCTCAGTGATACGTATTAGAAGTATACGGAATTGTGGGCCTCGTTAGCGTTGGGAACGAACATAGCACGTTATTATAACTCACGATGTAACTTGGGAGTCATCGAATGATGTTCCCCATTTTGACAATATTGGAGATATGATGATGAATATTATGAAATGGGTAAAAGCGGTCAATTAATATTATCTTTTCTGAACAGTAGGTATCATCTATACTGTATAAGCGCCTGTTAACTCACATCTCAAGTTTCCTTACATTTATTTTTTTTAGCTGATTTAAAATTAGACAAATTATTAATCACAATTACTGTGGTGGGCAACGCCATGAAACATTGATTTTCTTTGAGTTAAACGTTTGAATAATCTTCCCTATGTCTGGATCGAAGATAAACAAAAACCTTATGCATGCCACTTCAATTGACCGCTTAGCTCCATGCGGATCTTTCTTTATCAAGTGTCCAAGCTCTGACGTAAATTTCATCAGTAGAAACGACAAGAATCGGGAAATACGCAAAATTAAACAAACACGGGCATCAGTATATAATACACTTATCTTTCGAGAGGTTTCAGAAGGAAGGAAGCGCTAAAAAGCAAACAGTTATCTATACTTAATTTCACGCTGTTGTTTACTTAAAAAGAAGTGTATTAATTTTTTAATAATGGAATACCGCGTTACAAATAATTTTCATTTTTTTATAGTAGCATTATCTTTAAAATTGAATACAATTCAAAATTAGTAAAAATTCACACGTCAGGTGTAAATTCGTTTTACAATCATACTGAAATAAATAAAATGAATTACAAAATCGAAGCCACATTAAAACAATAGGTGGTTAATGATTTTCACGCTCCGGGACTTGGTTTTATAGTGAACTTAATTTCGAGAGTATCTAGTATTGGGGTTGATTTTTCTAGGGTCAAACTCGTAATCTACCCCCCCCCCCCCTATCAGTTTTCCGGGAGTCAAATGTAAGTTCACTATCAAGCCCCCCCCCCCAAATGCGAAAACATTTTAGCGCGAAGAAATGAAGCTTTTTTTTTGTAATCAATTTGACTTCTATTCTACACGGTATACTTTTAAGCGAGAGAAAAAAAAAAGCTTTTTTTTTTTAGGTAAACATTATTTACATATTCAAAGTCTCCAAATACCGATGTAAGATTCACCAGTTTTAATGTTTAACTAGCAGGTTTTTATTACATTTACATAATTTTCATGTTGATTTTACATTTTCATAATCCTTAAAATATTAAAGGTAATTTAATTTATCTGACAATTTTTATTACGTAACAATTACCAATAAATAAAAATGCCTATTCATACATTCCTACCACGTAGTAAAAAGAGTTTAAAATATATGTTATGACCGACTTTAAAAGATAAATATTAAGAATAGTGGGCATTCCATCTCTAAAGGCATACTACCGTTAAAGGTTATAAAGTGGGACTAAATATTTAGTTGACAGACTTGTATCAACCACATATTTAGGAGCACCGTTTTCCATTTATGTCAACAAAAAAAACATCTACGTCAATTTTATGATGTTTCAACAGTGTTATATAAAGTATTGTAAACGTACTTATTATCATTGACAAGTAGCTACAAGCTTTATTTTATACGGTGGACGGAAAACTGTAAAGTTTATGAAATTTTGCTTTAAAATTTTTACTAAAAGTCCAATTTAGTGTTTCATTTTCGAACGTATTGATAGATTGTTTATTAAGATTCGATAGTCATTTAATTACAAAAATTTTTAACAAATGAAATATTTAGAAAAAAAAATTATGCGTTTTTTGAATTCTTTTTTTAATAAGCAAAATTCTATAATTGAATACAATTATTTTACACCTCAACAGAACAGAGTTATGGAATCAAATATGGATATAACGCGTTTAATTGGGGTTTTTATGACCTGCATTATCTGGGTTAAGTACACACTGTGAGAGTATTGATTTATAATTGACCTAGTATATGCTATCCCATTTTGCCTATTAAAAAAACCTTTATAGTATTGGAAGTCATGTAGGCGATTACGGTTCACAATGAACACTCTATGTGATCCATTGAGTAAAAATTACTAAGCATTTGTAGCAAAAACTTTTTCTTTTATGATTGCATACTCTAGTTAATTTGGGAATTATAGCACCTACTAGGGAATGCATGAAGAACACTCTTCATTTTTGATGCTAATAACCATTCAAGACAAATCATTATTTTAGTTAATTTCGAATGATTTCCAGTTAATATAAACATTTTTTAAAAGAGAACGGTACTGCATTAAACTGCAAACAATATTTCAAGAAAGTTAATTATTTTTCTGCAAAATTACTACAAAAGCCCGAAAGATTTAGCTGAAGAGAAACCGAGAGTATTCAGTGCATCCCATAACAGTGATCAGATTATTGAATGGAAAGTACTCGATGCATATCCCGAAATATGTAAACCTGGAATAATCGACTCGGAATTTCGCCTTAATGGAGGTCTCTCGAACAGCTTTTGACCGTTGAACGCATTTCAAAGCTCGGAGTGACACGTTATCCTATAGGGATTAACTGATTCAACGTGATACGGCATTTTTACTAAAACAATCTACAATACAACATAAAATTAAAAGATTTAAAAACAAATTTATCGACCAATAAACTGTAAGATAAGACTGTAAATATAAAAGGTTTCAATCTTTTTTCTTAAAGTATTTTTTATAATAAGTTTCTTCGATGCATTATTGATCCAATTTACTCATGAAATCTTCAAGTAAATCATTTGTATGGCAATGGATAATAAAATATTAAATTCAAGCAAAATTCAATTCAAACGCAAAAATTTTCGTAGACAATAGTTTTTAATTGCCACTAAGTTGTGGATAAACGAAGCCTTTTTACGTTTATTAAAGTTGCTGCATGATAATCCACAGATGGTAAGAGGCAAAAGGT
This sequence comes from Micrasema minimum, assembly GCA_022494985.1. Classification (NCBI taxonomy): domain Eukaryota; kingdom Metazoa; phylum Arthropoda; class Insecta; order Trichoptera; family Brachycentridae; genus Micrasema; species Micrasema minimum. Next base: position 148,672 of record JAGVSP010001684.1, read on the forward strand.
TACACGTGGCTTAATTCAAATTATGTGAATATCTTCATATTTTGGTGCTAACGATCGAAATTGTATACAGTTTTTCGGCAGTAGAAATCCACCAATGCGACTGTGGCCAATTCGATCGGATGTAGGATCTCCGTCGTCCGCTCAAGTGCGTTCCGAGCATCGCTTTGCTACTGATTCTAATATGCTACAGTATAAGTGAACTGGACCGATATAAAAATGTTGGAATATTGGTAAGATATTGGATGCAAGTATAACTGGATGCATACGTATATATGCATATTTTCAAAATATTATTATGTAGATAACCCTCGAAAACTTTGAATGGTTCACGCCTACAGCTTTAGACATTTAGTTTAGATATTAGTAAGTTTGTTTGTACGAAGCATTCAAAAATTCTTAGCATTGCAAGATGCAGTATCTCATTTCGAAACATGCTAAGTATTGGCGTTTGCCGTACTGGCAACTTTGATCTCAAATATCTTCTATTTGGTTAGGAATTCCAAATTCAAATTTATACAGCTATTTACTCAAGTATTTGTGTTTCGAAAATTATAATTCATTTGTTTTTTCCTCAATTGTTTTTTTTCTTTGCGTCACTCAGTTTTACAAAATGGAAAACTTGAAATATCGCGTTTATTTACGAGTACGAGTTCCACCGTGGCACCGATGCTGCAGAAAACGGCTCGAAGGATTAATGATGTGTATGGCAACGGTGCCGCAAAAGAAAACACAGTGCGTTTTCGGTTCCAACGTTTTCGTTCTGGAAATTTCGACCTGCAGAACAAGCCCCGTGGACGGCCGGAGACCAAAGTTGATAATGAATAATTGAAGGCTATTGTGGAAGCGGATCCATCGCAAACCACGTCCGAGTTAGCTGCAGGCTGCGGTGTTAGTGATAAAACTGTTTTAATCCACTTGAAGCAAATTGGGAAGGGTGAAAAAGCTTGAATTAGGTCCTTACATATGAAATTGGCGTTTTAAAATGGAGGAACATAAAGTTGTTTTTTTTAAAATATAATATTAAAAATTAGAAGAGCTTCAATTGGAATGTCTAAGACATCCACCGTACTCTCCGGGACCTTGCCCCAACAGATAACAATTTTTTTCGAAATTTTGATAACTTCTTGCAAGGGAAAAAATTCAACTTCGATGGGGCAGTCCAAACCGACTTCAAAGATTTTATTGATTCCCGTCCGAATGTTTTTTTTAGTAAAGGGATCGATGAACTACCTATGAGATGGCAAAAGTGCATAGATAGCAATGCGAACATACTTTGATTAAATAAATATAATATATTTAAAAAAAAAAAACAACTTTATGTTCCTCCCATACAAAACGCCAATTTCATATGTAAGGACCTAATATTTATGGAGCTTTTTGTTAATATACATTTTATTAAAATTTACGTAAAAACTTGCATTGAAGGTGGTATGATGTTCAAAAAATATAGTTTCAAAATACCTACTAATGTGGATATTGTTGTTATTTTTTCAGCAAATCAAAAGTTTTATACTTTTCATTATCGAGTAATAGTTGCCACACACCTGCTTTAATATTCAGTATTACAAGTAACCTGCTCGATTAGTCGCATTTTGTCAGATTAGTTCTACGCCGCCACCGGAGACCCTATATTCACGCAATGCGCTATTAAACATTACTGTAAAACACTTATTCACCTACACATGCCGTTTTCAAACCTAATTTATGTTTCCACAAAACCGAATCACCATTTCATCCACAAAGTTTTCGTATTTGATACAAAATAAATAATCTTATTTGGGTCAAAATGATTCCCAATTATGCCGATTGCAGGTAAACACTGAACAGTAGTAATTACTAATGCCGCATTCGACACAATGTTACTTTTCCACAAAACGAATTCGAAAATCGCTTACAGGCAAGCTAAATATTGTAAAGCCAAATTTCAGTAGATCGCACAATGATACAGTAATAAATTCGAAAACTATTAGGGACCGTACATTAAACAGATTAATTTCGTCTAGCATATTTCATATAGCGAAATTAGTAAGTTCAAATACAAAATTTGTAATAATTATGTTTAAAATGTAAATAGTTATATTATTTGATACCATTACTAGTGAGGGACAGAGAAACTCTGGAAAAAAAATGTGGGTTAAATTTCGTTTGCTAATTTTATTATAAATGTCATTGGCGTTCAAATTCATAATTATTAAAATTATGTACTACAACAGGTAAATATTTATATATATTGATATCCCATTAGACAAAGATTTCTCTGAGAAACGAATGTTTAACTAGTCGTTTGCATGGGCTATATACCTGTTATCTTGGCTCAAGTATAGTTATATTCATAATCCAGAAAAATGAAGTATTAAAACATTCCGCCTCAAATCTGATAACCATTATTGACAAATGTTCTAGGGAGATTAGATTGAAAAATTAAGAAAAAAAACTGATATTAGCCCCCATCATGGTATAAATCCTGAAACTAAATACAATATTTAATATTTTAAAATATATGGTAGATAATTAAAAGAATACTATTTAATGATACTATGTGTTGATACATCAAGTGGATTTAATCCAAAAGATGAAAGGTGAAATTATTTCCAGTTTACCTGCAAGTCGATACTTTTTTACAGGATTAAACTGAATGTGATAGTATTGTATAATAATTTAATGATACTAAAATGAGTAAGGCAGTGTATCATCAATGCCTTCGGCTTCTCAACTTGCAATTTTTAATTGTCGAATATTTTTTACATTATAACTGAATAATCAGTGAAAGATAAAAAATGTAACTGTATTATGAAAATTCAACGCATCTGCTTAGTATTCATCACAATAAACTAATGACGCTTTCAAAAATTTCTGATTGCATAAAAATCCGCGGCAGTGTTTATATAATACATTTTATCTTGCGAGAGTTTTCAGAAGGAAGGAAGCAGCTAGCATAAGCGTACCTTATTGACTATGAAGTCTCGCTGTTGAACTGCGCCTGAATTGTTAAATGTTTTAATTAAATAATAAAATTACAAGTATTCTTCTGTCGTTTTTTTTTTTTTAAAATTGCAGATACGGACTTGAAAACATATTCAATAATAATATAAAAATCACATGTCAAATAAATCAGGGTGTAACAAAACTCGTTGTACAAGCGGAAAACCAGTGAATCTACATTATAATAATATTTTGAGTTGATTTAGTAGAATAACATATTTTTTATTTGACCCTTATTTATCGAGAGAATTGAGTACGAAGTTTATATTTTTTTCGTTTTTTTTTTGCAAATTGTTATCAAATATCATATATTTAGTCAAATAAATATATCATATAAAAAACAAAATTTAATTTAATATGAATTGTGTGCAATTTTACTTTTCTGCTTACTCGTGACATTTTTATGAGAAGAAAAAAAAATTTTTTTGAGCTCAGATTCAAAAAAGTCATATTACACAATCGTCTTCAAATACGATGTAGATTCACCAATTTCGGGTTGTACTACGAGTTTTGTTTCACCATGTAATATGTTGACATACTTATCTACTGTTTACGTATTATTTTAGGTGAGAATATCAATATTTTATTAGTAATGCTAAAAATTATATTCATACCTCCTTTCGTAATTGTTTACATAAAACTAAAACCGTGTCCAGATAAATATTACCCTACCCCGGTTTGTTTTTAACCTAATGAAGGGTTTTTTTTAAAGGTTATAAAGGAATAAACATTTTATTTAACTTGTAACCGCACATATTTAGGAGCTCCGTTTTCCGTTTTTGTTGGGCGGAAAAAAAAAATCTAAGCAATTTTATGATATTTTGCACGTTTAGGTTATATCAGTTTGTAAATATATTTATTATCAAAATTTTAGCCTAAAAGCGCTTGCCTCTGGTTTTATACGGGACAGAAAACTGTACCCAGTTTCTAAATTTTTAATGCTTTAAACAGTTAAAGGTTCGTAGCATTGTTTATGTTATCATGATAGATTGTTTATTAAGAATCGATAAATAAAATAAAACTACGAAAAATTTTTCATTGGACTGACGTGGAAATTTTGCGTTCATTTTGAATTTTTTTATAGCAATGATTTTTTATATGAATAGCAATTTTGGAATGTAAAATGAACAGTTAGTTATTATTTTCAGGGAATATTAGGATGTTTGATTTCGAATATATAATCTATTGTTATCGATGGCCGGGTAATTTTTTCTAATAAATAACATATTATTGTATATTCAATAACATATCACACTTAAAAAGAGTTACGTGCTGACGTCTCCTTCTGGTTGGTTTTTTGATAGAAACAATGTTTTTGAGGTGTTATTATTAAAGAATTTATTAGCCACATTTACGTAAAATGATCCGTATTCGCTTATCTTACACTTGATCTTAAAGATCGCGTTTTCGTTGAAAAAATCGGTAGAGTTGGCTGCAAGAATGAAAAAAAATTGAACACTCAATATCTTAGACCCATCGAACTTTAAAGCAGTCTAGGGAAAGGGTGGGGCTTTCATTGTATATCTTATTTACCGCAGCCAATATGTAAGCGTAAAAAAAAATTTCGGTCGGCAATTTATAATAACATATGAAACAATGCATTTAAATCGGAGTTTATGTCATAATTTTCTTTCATAAACTTCCTAAAATTAAACAAAGTTGGAAAAGCACGCTTTTATGTTTTTACACCGTAAATTGGTAACCAAGGATTGTTGATTGCTTCTAACATTTAACAGCTGAATAATCTTCATCACTAATACAATATTAGTAGTTAGTAGGTAGGTAACGATAAATGAAATGTGTTTGATTCCTGAACTCTTACCTTGTGGCGGGTCGACAACGACGGCACGAGCCGAACATTGCCGAACGCCGACGTAGAGCGTACGAACGGGCCAAACGGCTTCGAGAATACTACCGGATTCCGACCTCACCGCACGCGTCTTCGAGGCACAAAATTACCGCCAATTTAGATTTACCAACTTCATTTTATTTTGCCTAATATAGTTATTAGAATCCTTCTTTCAATGTGTTAACTTCAGTAGTTTAGTTTCGTGAATAAATCTTTGTGTAAAACGTAAGTACCCTGTTTTACTTGCTCTCATTCTGTGCACCCACATAACTTTGTACATCACACAATTAGGCCACCAACTAGGTGCCTACATAAAGGTGGTAACTACACCACTAAAGTGGTATACCCCGACGTTTGAACACGAAAACACAACATTAAACAATCAATCACGGTGACCCCATTCAAATTCATATAAAAATTGCGCAAAATTTCAGACAGAAATATCTTCGCTTGACAAAATTGTACAACAATTATTTTTTTTCGGTCGGTACATGAAAAATTTAAAATTTCATTTTTAATTTGATTTCACTTTTAATTTATTTGTAATTATTTCAATCAAGGTTAATCTATTTCAAGGTTAACTTATTGTAAGGTTAATTAATTTATTTCAAAGAATTAGATTTTTCAAAGACCGAGCGAATCGAGTGAATTTTTCTGTCGGTAACAATCTTCAATGTAAATGTAACTAATGTAAAGGTAATTAATGTAACTAGTGAATTGATTAAACAGTGATTAATTTCTTAACAATATTACTCGGCCGGGATTAATTCAAACAGGTGATTCATAATTTAACTAAAATTATTATAAACAAACATAATATAATACGTTCGAGCGACTCGCTCACCAAAAATCGCACGCCGAGTAATACATTCCTACAACACATATATAAATTTTTTTTTTTTTTATTTTTCTTGAGTCGAACACACAAACAATTCACACGAACATTTACATAGGGTGCCAGATTGAGTAGAGGTACTTACAAGGTACCGGAAAATAATTTTTATTTATAGTTCTTAAATTTTGATTTTTTTTTCAAAAAAATCCGGTACATAATTATTTTTGACAAATATTATATGGCGAGACAAGCGTGACGTAGGCATCCGAAAGTTTTCTCCTTGTGAACGCACTGTGGGAGTAAGTTTTTTTTTTACCAGCGAAATTTATCGGAAATATTTTTCAGCTGGCGCAGTCGTTCACAATACTTGCAATTTGTAAAATTTTATTTTTGTAAACAACTTGAAACTATCAAACAAACAGATATTCGGGCGGCTAAGCCCGACGAATGTTTAACTTAGTACGTGGACATTAGTATCCATACTTTTTTTTTCTATATACATTATATTGTGTGACAGTACTATATATGTTTATATATTTAAACCTAGGCTATGCATGTTATTATGTGTTACAGATTTGAAGTTTTACCATAAAACATTTTTAAACTTGATATATTGTACAACGGACAATCAAAGGAATATTAATATCGAGGGGACCACTCAGGCTTGGAGAATACAAATACCTAATAGTTGGAAATTGTTGTTCCGCCGTATGGTAAAATAATTATTTAAAATTTTCTGTTTTTAATTTTCTTTCTATAACATGCACAGTACATACATAACAAATAGTGACTCTGACATTTAAAAAATAAAAAAATATTTTGTTTTGAAATTTAAATTTAAATTTAAATTTAAATCTAATAATTTAAACTAACTTTTAATACAACTAACACACAGTTTATTGAATACTTTTATTTCAATATTTTAACTTATACTGTAATCATTATTACATACATTTTTCTGAATATTTTTTTTTTTAAAACGTAATATTTTTAAACTGTAAACAATGGCTAACACAGACAACACTGACTTGACAAATTATCACACAAAAAAACCAACATGTGCCACACGGATTAGAATTACGCGTTTAAACTACCACAGCTATGGGTGCACAACATCGATTTGGTTTAAACAACAGATGAAGCACAATTCGAGTTGGCAAAAAACATAGTGTCAGAAGACGCACGTTCTAGTCATTAGTGTCAAACTTGGAACAATTACGGCACATTTTAGAACAAGTGTTTCAGATATTTTACTCAGTGGAAAACCGAACCGAGCAAAATATACGAGGCTAGACAGCAAAGCGCGAATCCAATGCTATGGGCTGTCCACAGGACTGAAGGAGGTGTGAAAACTTTGTTTTCTTCCTTACAGCTTGGGGATCGAAACCCATCAGTCCTACCTAGAGAGATGCGGCGCTATCAATAGGTTTACAAATAGACCGAACGACGTTTTGCAATACTTGTGGATACAAACAACCTGCCCAAGGATATCCAAGCACATTTAGCCATAAGCGAAGATGACTTTGGATAGGCAAGCGACGATAGCAGAATCGCGCTAATACAGGTTGTACACACGGATAAATGTAGCCTGGTTTCGTTATGGGTCACCAACAATAAAAATCACATTTGTAAGTTAGACAGTCCGATAACACGCTTCTAAATCAAGGTAGTATGAGGAGTTTATTTCACACATAATCAACAAACAGCATAGTCACAACAACAATAACAATAGATTCAAACACCAACAAGTAACAGCAGTAACAATTTCAATAACAACAAATCAACAACAATTTCACAAAACAAGCTTATAAGGGCCAACGAAATAACACTGAAAATAAATACTTTGTTACTTCCACACAAATTGGCGATCCAAGCTAAGAAACTTGCGTCACACCATGAGATTTAAACGCATCTAGCTTCAAAAAAACTAGTATGGTCGAATCATAGCGGAGGCGGCTGATTCAACCCAACACACACACGTCTCTTTGTCAAAGATCGTGCTACCGGTCATTGTGTCATACCTCGTTGACTCCGGGATTCGATATCATACTTAATTACATAGTTCTTCTACACATAACCGCATGGAGAAGAGAAAAGTCTTAGCTAATTCTCAATGCAGCGGAACGGGACTTCGATCCCAGAATTTCGACGTTACCACGGGTAAATACGAATCTGGGATGTAAATCCTTATGGTTACAATGGAAGTTTATTATAGCGGATACGAACACGCCCTATTATAGGTGCAGATATTCTCCATCAAATCGCCACCTGTTAGTTGATAGTTAGGAACATCCGGGTAGTTAGACTATTCACCAACCGGCAAGATAGTCAGAGCATTTGTCATCTCACAAATCAAACAATACAACTACTGTTCAAGTCAATTACACAGACAATACATAATTTTAAAACTCATTCTTCAATATTGAAGTATCCAACAAATAGTAGTTTTCATTAATACCATAAGCAATGGATGGTATATACACAAAACATTCAAATTATATGCATACCCGTGGCAATACAAGTTATGTGTATGACTCGTCGGCTGTCCAATGAACTCTAATGAGCTAGGCGTAAGCTAGGGAGATGCGTTACATGGTGGATCAAGGTATTTGTAGGACCCTACAAGAGTGCATGTGGGCATCTCCTTTCGAAATTAGGTGCTTGTAGAGCGATAGGTACTTTTCGCCTTGTGGCAGTTTACCGATAGATTAATAAGCACAGACACGGTACGCCCTGATCGATTCATTAATGGCCACTTATCCACGGATATATGCAATGTACTTAGGTAACTGTAAAATTTTTTCCAACAATCAAAAATTGACTTACAACGAGGCATGCTCACCTAATTCCAATTAATGAAATACTTGACATTAAAAAGACATGCTATAACCAACACCTTTCGGGTTATTTGAATTTGTTTAGAATGCCCATTCGTCTATATGCGCTGCACAAACTTGTCCATCGTCAAATCAACGAAGACGTCACATGTGGTCTAGAACGGAGCTCAGCATATATCGACGATATTTTGATCGCTTCAACCAGACGAATGAAATCTCATGGGGAACAATTACATAAAGCTTTGTTTCCAGCGAAACTTCAAGATCATTGGATTATGGTGGTAAACCCATCTAAATGCGACGTTTGCCAACGAAATCACTGTTATTTCTTGGTTATGTAAATTTCGGGCTGAAGGAATCGGGCGGGTGACCCCTCGCCAACAAAAGTAGTGGAAGCCATACACGAACCTCAAACATGACAGCAACCAATAAGCAGTTGGCTTAGTTTATTTGGCCATGGGGAAACTTCTACGCGACAGCATTCATACCACACGCAGAGCAACATATTAGATCACGGAATACACGATTTAACTCCAGGGGAGCATTAAAGAATGAAGAAACAGTAAAGTAGAGCTGGAACGAAGTACTACACACGATTTCGATATGAGGTCAAGAACTCGTGATCATCGCTCATAAGCTAGCTACCCAGAGGAATGCAGCAAGATGTCACGTGTGGACAGGAGCATCAGATTACGCGATTGGAGGTAGTGCCTACAACCATAACACAGACGGCTTTCATCTACTAATCGATATAAGTTTCTTCTCAAAAAAAGTTGAACAAGGATCAGTGTTCACTATTGTACGTACGAAAGGGAATATTACTAGCCATTTTTGAGACTGCTAAAGGTACTTTCAAGATTAATCTGGAGGGGCAGAGAATTCTGTATATACACGGACCATAACCACTACAAATTCGCCCCCCCATGTCTGTTAGAAGGAAAAGTCACGACAAAGTGAAATCCCCAAGACAAACTTAGAAATATCTAGACCTACAACTCACAGTTCAACACGGACATCCAAATACATAAACAGAGGAGAAAGACACAACGACCCGGTCGCCGATAACTTGATCAAGAATCGACGATGATCCGACAAGAGGCAAACATATCGTTCGAAAAGATCCAATAAGAACAAAGGCGGACCAACGAACTACTCGGCACTCTTGGACCGACAAGAACACTGCTCTGATACTGATCAAAAAAACCAACATGCAGGGACAAGAAATCGTCTGTCGATCTCAACAAAGGCCAAACATGCGACCGTACATCCCCAAAAACGCCTACAGAGATCATTCTTCAACCAAGTGCATAACCTCAACCATGCAGGAGCCGACGCCACGACACAAGACCCATCCAGTCAAAAGAGGCGTCTGGAAAAATATGAAAGGCAGACTGCGCAGACTGGGGACGAAGGCCCTGCATACCCTGTCAGAAGAGCAAAGTCTAAACAAACACACGGAGGACACCGGATCATCAAGATCGACATCACGCCGGACAGAAATGAAATCTGCTGTGGTCCCATGTCGACCTCATCGGACCTTTTTCCACCATCAGAGGGATCTGAGGTACTGCCTCACATTGTACTCGACCGATACACTCGATGGGCGGAAGTAATCCCTATCGCAGATATCCAGACCCACACAATCATCAGAGCCCCCATCTGGACAAACTGGATTTGCGAGATACGGCGACCGGAGAAAATTATAACTGATCAGGGTAGGCAATTCATGTCTACGGACTTTTAACTGTTTTGTTCTCAGATTAACTTAGCATTTGTGTTTTTTTTTACAGCCTTACATATCCACAAACTTCAATGACGATGATTTATCGTATTCACCCGCGCCCAAACGGCTGTATTTCATTTGTTATTAAAGCCGAAAATCTGATCTGTCAGATGGTGACAATTATCCGTCAAAATGTAGACTTTTCAAACTAGGGCCAACACTGCGCTGGAGTGCAGAAGCACTCTTTAGCATTATCCTTTATGGGGTGCCCAACTAAAGTTAAAAGTTAGACATCCTTCATTACGACTACAGTTGACCTGTATTTCACAGATGTAAACAATTTTTTATGCAAAAACGTCCATCCAACATCGAGCCGCTGAATAATTTGACATTTTTCGAAAAAACCCGAAAGAAACGTAAGAGCCACACACTTGTTTCTGAGACGGATGGACAGAGTTGTACAAACGGAAATGGGACCCTGATTGCCGAACTACAGGGGCCCCTACAAGGACATCACCCTAAAAGGTCAAATTTTTGTTTCGGAAAATCAACCCGGTAAAAATGGGTATAAAGCTTGGACAAAAGGATGTTTATGAAATTCGTCCCTTGAGACAACTGTGAAAAAAAAGTACCCATACATACGGAACTCGAGTCCGTCCCCTAGGCCATTGGAAACACAAATATAAATACCTACGTAATACGTATGGATAATTAAAATGCGTAAAAAAAAAGAAAAACATACCCTTTTTCATTTTTAAAGGTATTCGACCGCTGAACTCGTATGTGGCTATTCTGATGCGCGACGGCAAGAGCCAGAACATTGCCGAACGCCGGAATCTAGCATACGAGTAACCAGCCACACCGGCTTCGATTAACATACTACCGGACTCCGTGGCTAATGCACGCGTCTTCGAGGCACAAATAATACCCCGCCAATTTAGACTTTACCAACTTCAGTTTGTATATTTGCCTAAATATGTTATTAGACTCCTTCTTTCAATGTGTTAAACTTTCAGTAGTTTAGATTTCGTATGAATAAATCTTTGTGTAAAATGTAAGTACCCTGTTTTACGTTTGCAAACTCCTTGTGCACCCAACATATTTTTGTACATCACACAATTGGGCCCACACAACGAGCGTTTAAGAATATAAAATAGGGTTTTAATTATTAGTTAAGGTAAAGGTACTCTGAACTGTCTCCTCAAATCCCTAAATTAATTAACCCACCATTGAGACCCTGACCAGCTGTAAGTATGTGACGGTGGATGTCTTGGGACGGGGACCTGGCGAGGGCGGTATACCTGTCTCCACAAGGGTGTTTTAGTAATTATTATAAATAATAAAATAATTACAGCAATAGTGAAAGTAACGGCTACCTACTACTGTGATAACTGGCCGACACTCTGGTTGGTTTGGGTGATGGAAACTATGACAATTATAATAAATAAGCCGAGCTAAGTACCTAGGGAATTTGAAAGCATTTTGTTTACATAAACATAAAAATAATTTGCCACCGTAGTTTTTTATCATCACTAACAATCTCTAAAATCGTAAATTAGCTTGTTGAAAATTCCGGCAGTTTTGGCTGGACTGAAAAAAGACTTACAATAGGGCTTTAAAACAGTCTAGCCTAAAGGTGGGGCTTTCATGTGTCTTTTACCTACCTTGTGTAGAACTAGAAAAATTATTTACCATAAAAAAATTATCATTAAGTCAAAATAATTTAATTTTATCTGCAGATTCATTTCGACCATACGACTTTTGAACCGAGCTTTTATGCATCTAACGTAAAAACCCTTTTGCAATTTACCCTGATGCTCACAGTGAACTGCAATGTATACTGTTGTAATTGCCCACTTTTATTTGTAATTATATAAAAAAGTGAATCAACATTCGCAAACTGTTATAACTAATTGTTAACATCGACTGTTTTAATCTGTTGCATTCCTTAAAAAAAAAAAATTTTTTTTATACACTAAAAGTTTTCCTAAACATACTGTATAAGTAACTAAACTGCTCAAAATTTTTATTTAAATAGCTAAAACGTTACAAAACCGACTTATTTTCTTTAGGATGTAAGTACGGCGGTCCTTTCAAGGTCGCCAGGTTAGTGCAAAAACATTTTTTAATCTTGTAATAAAATTGTTATCAATATAACACTCATACTCTATTTTAAAAACTACTAACCAAGCATCAAAAAAAAATTTATTAACAAATCGAACCGGGTAGAAATTAACATGTAATACCACTGGTTTTGGGCTTCCCAACTTGTCGTTGTTTTGGGTACAAACAATGGAAACACTATACAATTATAATACATAAGCCTAGTCAGTTAAAGGGTAAAATGAAAAAGCATCGTTATTTACGTACATAGTCATAGAAAACCCAATCCCGATACTTTATCAAATTTAACATCTTAAAATTTTTAGCTTGTTGAAGAAAAATCGGTATATTTGGCTGGACTGAAAACAGACAAACAATGACATCTAAGAAGCAGTCGCGGAAATGCATAAACTTTCATACAATTCTAACCAATTATTCTCAAATCCTTAGTCACTAAGTGAGAACAAGTTAATAAAACCAAACCTCCCGACACTTCCCGTAATCCAGTGCCCGGTAGATGATACCGTCCTCGCCACGGGGAAATCCCACCTCCTGATGAACTAGCCCGATGGGGCGGTCTGACTTTCCTGTTTCACACGCATTCCTGGAAACCGGACAAAATAGGATTTATTCATATATAAACGCCTATTCAGGCTTTCATAAAAAAGATAATACGTATGCCTCACGTAGCAACTTACTTAAAAAATGAAAAATATTATAATACATAATTTTCCTTATATACACAACAATACAATCTGCTTAGACAATATTACAAAATGGCTTGACTGATCCCATGCTGCGAGATGCGGAAATCAACACCCTCGCATACCAAGTTGCCCACGGGATCCTGTTTATGGCCGATAAGCGGTATTTCTATTTGTCGGTGTTTGGATCAAAACAAACGCAACTTTGTGAATCCGACCCGGTATGCGAAATCTGACCTCATTCAACAACATATGATCAGTGAACATAATCTTCGTACAAACCTCCTGACATTTGCCGTCCAAGGTGTCAAAACCACCAAACACCAATTACCTACAATTATAGAGACACCTACAAGCAAAATCGGTTTGTCATTATTTATTGTTTATAGGAAATTACTAGCAAATCATAACACGATATAATGCCATGAGGAATTTTTTAATCTTATGCCATAAAAGCCCATATAATATTTTTAATATAGATGGTGTCGGCTTTTCCATCTATTTAGAGGTTTTTATGAAAGTCTGTTGTAACATTAATTTATTGTTATTAACTTTTGTAATCACTATTAATGGTCGTTCTGAAACATTTTAAAACTTAAAGTACCCACCGAATGGTGCATTGGGCACTGCGTTGGTACACCAATGCGCGTTGTTGGCGAATCATTTTATTACATGAAGGCAAATTATCAGTCTTACGCTTCAGTATCAGTCCAAGGTATCACACATGAAATATTAACATGAAAATCTCATGTAAATAAATATTTCATAAACAACATTTTGAGTGTGTCCAAATACTTGTAGACAAAAACTGGATTTCACCAATTACGGGCTAATAATTACAATTTGACATCTCAACAGAGACGAGAAAGTTGAAGCCCTGTCAAAACGCCTATAATATCCATATTCCCTTCCAAACTTCTCGTCTCTGTTGAGATTTTCAAATTGTTAAATATTTCATAAAAACCTCCTAACAGGGAGATCGAACCCGCGACCGCGCGCAGGTGGTAGCCAAACGCGCTGCCACTATGGGAGAGAAGAACTGCGAGGCACATTATAAACGTGACAGAAACCAAGCCAAGATGTATCTTAACACGCCCATTGTTTTTACTGTTAGACCGTATGAACAACAACAAATAATAATTTAGAATGATGACAAACAGACAGAGGTTGTCGCTTATCCGAATGTTATCAAGTAATCCTGATAGCAGATATCTAGCGTTAACTGATCGATAGACGAGGATCGCTAAGCTTTATAGTCTGTTTACGTTACAATGGCGCCCAAATGAGCGAGTTTCCCGCCTGTTCCGTGACGCGTCTGTCCTTATCAGAGGTCGGAGAAATAGATAAACATGCGTCAGGACGAATGAGAAAATCCACTGCTACCTGGAATTGAATTTTAAAAATGCTTTCGTGTAGACGCGAATATTTAAAAATTTAGTCGGATGAAATATCTCAATAATGTACCCAAAAATATATAAAAAATGTTGAAAATAGCATTCATTTCAAAATCTTAAACAATGACGTCACTCCTTGTATCTAATTGTAGTGTTTTCCGTTTCCGTTTTTAAACCCCCGTAGCCATTTTTCAAGAAAATGAACCGCGTTCCATGGCATTTTAATATGGAATACAATCTGAATACAATCTACATACAAACATCTATCCAAAAACAAGATGGCCGCCATTCAGTCTCCCTAGAACAGCTGTTGACAGTTTAACTGACAGTTGGCTCGAGAAATCGTTTGCATAGATTTTTCACAGTTTTGTTATTGGCTGGAGAAATACAATGCCGTTAGCCGCCCGTTTTATGACGTCACTCCTGCAAAATGACGCACTTAGTACATAGTAGTATTTGGCGCGGTATTTGAAATGTGCAACTTAAAAAAATCGTATATTCATCAATAATTTATAATTTTTTTTTATTTTTTTTTGCTTAGTTAAATAGTACGTTTATAGAAAAAAAATACTTAAGAAAACAGTGGATTTCCTCATTGTAGGAAATGCGAAGCTTACCCTCCTATGTGGGTACATTCGGAACATTCATGTGGAGCGAATGAGTGATGAAAGAACGGCTAAAAGAAGTTTAAATGCAAGTGTGCCAGGATGTAAAATCCTAGGAAGGCCGAGAAAGACACGGCATGACCAAGTACGACAAGTACTTGAAAGTGGACATGTGGAAAGTCGGAATAATCGGCGTATGTGCATGAGCAGATGTATGAATGTAGAGGAAGCAAAGGAAGTATGTCAGGACAGAGTGGTATGGCGTTCTATCCTCTCTGCCTAGTGGCTTGATGATAGTAAGTCAGTTTGTTTACACTGAGCGGTACTTCACAGATTGATAAGGCGTGAATCATGATACTCATAATAATATTAGGTAAGTGTAAAAGATTACGTATGTTAGCGCAAACAATACTAGGAAAATCGATTGATCTTGTTATGTAAATGTTTATGACGAATGTGAATGAAGAAAATCCCTTTTTCATAAAAATATTAGCAGAATGGTGGCGTTTTCCAGATAATATGTATGGAACGGATTTTTTTTTCTACTTACGCCTACGTAAGTAACTAACCATACCGCCATTTCCCCGTAAAAGTTTTGTATGAAACGCCAGCTGTGACGTCACCCAAACCCGTAAAATCCAATCTTTAAATTTAAATGATCGTATTTCGCTTATTAATTTATTTACAAACGGATAGCCCAGATAATTTGGCTATTTATTTTTCAGCATTCTCATAAATTTTCATTTTTCTTCGAGCAAGAGTTCACTACAAGGGGCGTTTTCGTTTATAAATTTCCTAAAAATACACGCTTCCAAGGGTTAATTCCATAACTCCACTTATTATCAAATTCCACCGTCTGAAGACTCCAGCACTTAGGCCAATACACCAAACGTGTGACGTAGATGTCTAGTGATAACGTAGATGCCTATTGATGACGTGTTGAGTGGCGTAGTGGGTAACTAGACACCTCAGACACGGTAGTATTTTTGACGTATGGAATGTCACTTCTCTGAAATTCTTGTTCGAAGCACGTACCTATCCTTTATCCTCTAAAACTCTACTTCTACACGGAGTAACAAAACTCGTAGTACAACCCGAAAACTGGTGAATCTATACTGAATGGGACGCGGCAGTAGTTTAGGAATGCCGACGCCCACAGGCCGCGTGCTAGCCTCTCAATAAAGAAATAGATCGCTTTCGAGGCTAGCCGCGGCGGCGTCGGTACTTATAGCACAGGATTTATTATTGCATATTGTTTGTTATTCCGTCTATATTGAGTTGTAATATTATGGTAATATATTTTGTAATGTAATGTATTGTCTGGCGGCCCCTCTTGGGGCCAGAGAATACATGCGCGCGCGGCCGCCGACTGTACTGCGATACGCTCGGGTTTGGGATGGGGGCGGGGCCAAGCGGCGCCCGACCCCCACTCCCAAATCGGCGATGCCGGGAAGCCAACTGGGATCTACGGGTGAACGGCCAGCGAGGCGGTCCTACTTAGGTCCGCCAGTTTTAAAGTAGTGTGTGTGTGTGCTACATATACCAAATTTGGAGTAGAATAATGTGTAACTTCGTCTATGTAAGTACAATACCGCGTTTGAGCCAATAAGTTCAAAATACGCATTTTTGGTGATTTTCGTTGAACGAAACAAGCCGCATCGATTGGTTAATTCAAATTTTTAAAATTGACCGATAGACTGCTAGCACTCGGTTAATGTCAATACCGCGAATAAACCATCTTCACAAAAGAAGCAAGCAATACCGCGTATATCCCGATACAAATTCCATGTTTACCTCTTTTTTTTACGAAATTAGAGGGATTTTTGTCTCCCCTGAACATTTTGACAAATAATGGTTCTTCCGCGGTATTGAACTTACACAGACGACTTGGTTTATGAATCTCAGCTTGATAAAACTATTTTTTTTCTTCCCATAAAAGCTTTCATTAGTATTGCATAAATTCATGTTAAAATGCTGTTTGTTGTGTATTTTGTTTTATTTATAGACAATATCTCAGAGACACGTGTCAAGTTGGTTTCGTTAAGAGAGTAAGAAAAAAGAAAGGGATTTTTACATTTATAGAATGAAACTACTGGACATTTATCCACGTTAAGCTGCAACCTATTCACCTCACACCATTTATGCAAATTGTTTAAATTTGTCTGCAAAACATCGCGGTCTTCAGTGCTACTCACTATTATATACATTTTTAGATCGTCAGCAAAGAGTAGTATTTTTACCTTACGGAAAGCTTTGGGGATGTCATTAATATATAAATTAAATAACGTAGGTCCAAAATGTGATCCTTGAGGAACACCGCTTGTTGCCAGAAACCTATCGGACGAACAGTCATTAATTTTCACTGACAGATATCTTCCGGACAGATAACTAGTGAACCAACTCAACAAGTTTCCCTTCACACCCAATTGGTCTAGTTTATGAATCAAAATTCGATGTGATACCTTGTCAAATGCTTTACTAAAGTCAGTGTAAATTTCGACTTGATGAGAGTTCTAAATATGATGTAGATTCACTGGTTTCCCGCTAGTACATCGAGTTTTGTTAGACCATGTATGTCGTACCTACCCTTGTCGCTCACTACCTGTGATGTTTGTACGCAGACGGGCGCAGCGCCTGGAGCCGCGCGCTGCTCATGGGCCCGCCAGGGGTGGGCAAGACGGCGCTGGCGCACGCCGCGGCCGCCGAGGCCCGCCTGCCGCTGTACCAGGTGTCCAGCGCCGACCTGATGAACGCCTGGCTGGGCAACACGGAGAAGTGAGTCACATCCCACCTGACTACCTGACTAGTCGCCTGTCCACAGATAACGAGGCCAGAGATCCCCACGTCTTACAAGCTTTATCATATAGCCTGACTATGACACGGCATACAGATCATACTTTGAGCCGGCTGCGACTGTTCTGGGGCCGCAGTAGGTACCTACACACATCTTTTCTCTTTCCAGCATGCGACATTGGTTGCTAACTTCATTCGGACTTTGCGACAGAATTTGCATTGCGGCCTTATGTATGGTAGTGAAGCGTGGTGTTGGAAAAAGAAGGATGAAAGTAGACTGAATGCTGTTGAAATGTCATCTCTCTGTGTGGTAAGACTATGTATGATAGGAGTACAAATGTCGAAATTAGAGCAGAGTGCAAGGCTGGGATAAGCATTATCGACAAAATTAGGGCTTTTACGATGGTTTGGTCATGTGGAGCGAATGAGTGATGAAAGAACGGCTAAAAGAAGTTTAAATGCAAGTGTGCCTGGATGTAAAAGCCGCGAAAGGCCGAGAAAGACAACCTGGCATGACCAAGTACGACAAGTACTTGAAAGTGTACATGTGAAAAGTCGGAATAATCAGCGTATGTGCATGAGAAGATGTATGAATGTGAGGAAGCAAAGGAAGTATGTAGGGACAGAGTGGTATGGCGTTCTATCCTCGCTGCGTAATGACGTGATGGCTAGTTAGTTAGTTAGTTAGTTCAAGGCAAAAGTAATGAATGAAGTTCGCCATATCGCATGTCCGGTAATTTGTGTCTGTGCTAGCCTACCTGAGAGTACCAAGCACACTTGCCATGTTGCAGGCTGATACGGCAGGTGTTCAGCACCCTGGGCGAGAGGCGCTGCATCCTGCTGCTGGACGAGGTGGACTGCCTGTGCAGGAAGCGCGGGGACAAAGACTCGGAGTCGGGCAGGAGGGCGGCCTCCGAGCTGCTCATACAGATGCAGAGATACGAGGTTACGCGTAAACACATCACTCATACTAACTAACGTTTTAGCTGTAATTGGCGCCCAACGTGGGGCTCAATAAATTATGTATATAAATTATTTTTTTTCTTTGTCCTATGTTTCATTGCATGTTAAAAGCGTTCTACTGAAATACATAAGTATTAAAATTTATGAATTTCAACTTCAGCCTCGGCTCATGCCGAGACAGTTGTAGAGGGTACAATGAAAGCATTTGTTCGCGTACATAATCGTAAATTCATCCGTATTTTTATCACACTAACAATCTTAAAATCGAGGTTTAGCTTGTTGAAAAAATCGGTAGGGTTGGCTGGACTGAAAAAAGACTCCATAGTCTTTAAAAAAGCAGTCTAGGGAAAGGGGTGGGCTTTCATTGAAATTCATAAAATAATGAGAATGTTGGGATACGAGATACAAACATGGTAGGTACATAAACATTTTGAATTTTTTTTTCATTACTTCTATATTATTCTGGTGATTTTAGTTATATTTTAAGAATTATTTAATCGTAAATAATGCATCTATTTAATGTACTATTGCAGGGTTCTCCGATGTTCTTACTATGTGCAACAAACTGCCCGTGGGAAATCGATCCCGCATTCCTAAGGCGACTTCAGCAGAGGATTTACGTTCCTATGCCAGATTTGTAATGAAAATGTTAATATTTTAGTGAAAATAGTACAACGCCAGTATTGAATTGAATAGGTAATAATGAAGTCTGTATAAACTGTCCCAGGTTAGCCCGCGAGAGCATCCTGGTGTCGTGTATCGGCAGCATGGGGTCACTCCGCGCGGGTGCCGAGTGGGGCCGCTTCCTGAGCTGCACGGCCGGCCTGTCGGGCTCGGACCTGCGCGGGCTGGCGCGCGCGGCGCTCATGCTGCCGCTGCGGGAGATGCGCTCCGCCACCTACTGGCTGTACACGTGTAAGTACTGTCGGGGAACGAGTGCATTGCCTTCAGGGAAAGAAGTATGTTTTCAGGCGCATCCCCCGCTACGTTCCTCTTCTACCCACTCGCCCCTAGGTCATGGGGACATTTAGTGGTGTGCGTACTACTGCCGATTCGGATCGCTAGTTTAATTTTTGGAAATATCTCGGGATTCCGAAACACAGCAGTTCTCTTTTTCATGGGATGGTATACAATTGAAATTGGAATAAGAGGTTTTATTATTGATAAGCAAATATAGTTTACATGTGGTCAGGTCTATTGTTTGTGTTAGGTTACGAATTGTGACGTTTTTTATTATGGGGTGAACTTATAACTAAAAAAGTCGTTCCATTTTCATCTCTCAACCATAAACAAACAATAGGCCAGAGCACGTTATACCACATAAACCAATATCACACTTATAATATAACAAACTTCTTGTTCAGGACTGACTTATTTATTTCCATGTGTTGTCCCCATCCCCTCTCTCGAAACCGTGAGCAAGTCATTACCCACACAACATCAACATACAACATAAAATCGAACGATAACGCGGGCCGTGCCATTACCACGTTATACCAAGTGAAAACAAACAACCAACAAGAATTTGGAGTGTCGTGCCAAGGAGAAAAACAGTCCCTTTAGCTAATATTTGTATTAAACGAAAATTGTCTCCCCATTTCTTGTTTCGAGCACCCTTTCAATTCGAAGGTGTACATCATCTTGTTTCCAATTGTGTAGTATTGTACACTATCTTTGTTTTAGTTTCAATAATTGATATTGTAAACAATCCCTTGAAAAAGTTAAACGCGTTGTTTCAATATTTTAGCTATTCTACTATTCCCATTATCAAAATTTTTTATTTATGTAGCTAGGTACTTGTCGATTTGGATTTTCAGGATAGTGTAGCAGTAACAGCACTAGCCGCATTCCTTCCGAGAGCCACAAACTCATTCCCCAACGGGAGATAGGCTATAAGTGTATTAATTTGATGGAGGCTAGGGACCGCTTCCTGCGATTAGAGACCAAGGGTTGAAAGTTACTCATTTCAAGATTATGGCTATCATCCTAATACTCTGTGGCCTTACAGGTGGTGGTATGATGGTGCCTACTAGCAGCCAGCCTACCAACATCATGGCCATCCAGTGTTCTCTGGACCAGATTCCCCCGTGGAAGGTACCAACTATAAACACACCCTTCTAACATTCCATTTCTTGATATTTCTATATATTATATGGGATGTTGGGTTGGTCGGCAGGTGTGGTGCAGGCAGCTGGAGATCGGGGACCTGTGGAGGGCGCTGGAGATGACGGACCGGACCGTGACGGCCGACTGCCTCCAGCCGTACCAGGACTTCATCAACGGGAGGAAGATACTCCCCCCCTTCCCTGCTAAGTGAACACCACTCTCATCAGGTAAAGTATTCCTAATGTTTGTGAACAGATTTTGTGCAGAGCTTAATGATTGTACCATGCGTTCAGAAATACATATAATAAATGAAGTTAATCATGTCTTACTTGTTTGTTTCAGATTCTCAACAAGATTTGAATATAAAATTAATTAATTTAGTAGGTAAGCAAAACACACAAAATAGATAAATATGTTACCATGTTATGAAATAAAACTGTTTAACGATACATTTGCTTGTTTTTACAAAATTATTTCATACTTATGTCCAGTTATTTTATCGACACTGATTACATTTTCAATTCAAGCTTCAATTTTGAAACCAATATTAATTTATGAATCCAAAATCAAACGTGTTATAATTTTATTTTTTAACTCCTGAATTTGTTTTTGGACTTGGTCTTTATCCTCAGCTTCGGTTTTGACTCCAAATCCTTGCATATTCAAAGAAGGCATGCCTTTAGTTTTCTATTATTTTTTTACTTATCAATTTATTTTTGAGTAAGTTTTTACAAGCAGTTAGTGCAATACTTAGTTAGCCATAGCATAGGTAGAATACAATCATTAATCACAATAAAAAATAATAAAGCTAAAAATAAGGTAGAATAAATAGAAGGTATAGATAGTAGAATAAAAATAAATAGGTAGAATACAATCATTAATCACAATAAAAAAATAATAAAGCTAAAAATAAGGTAGAATAAAATAAATAGAAGGTAATAGGTAGAATAAAAATAAATAGGTAGAATACAATCATTAATCACAAAATAATAAAGCTAAAAATAAGGTAGAATAAATAGAAGGTAGAATAGGTAGAATAAAAATAAATAGGTAGAATACAATCATTAATCACAATAAAAAATAATAAAGCTAAAAATAAGGTAGAATAAAAGAAGAAGGTAGAATAGGTAGAATAAAAATAAATAGGTAGAATACAATCATAAATAATCACAATAAAAAATAATAAAGCTAAAAATAAGGTAAAATAAATAGAAGGTAGAATAGAAGGTAGAATAGTAAATAAAAATAGGTAGAATACAATCATTAATCACAATAAAAAATAAAAAATAATAAAGCTAAAAATAAGGTAGAATAAATAGAAGGTAGAATAGGTAGAATAGGTAGAAAAAATAAATAGGTAGAATACAATCATTAATCACAATAAAAAAATAATAAAGCTAAAAATAAGGTAGAATAAATAGAAGGTAGAATAGGTAGAATAAAAATAAATAGGTAGAATACAATCATTAATCACAATAAAAAATAATAAAGCTAAAAATAAGGTAGAATAAATAGAAGGTAGAATAGGTAGAATAAAAATAAATAGGTAGAATACAATCATTAATCACAAAAAAATAATAAAGCTAAAAATAAGGTAGAATAAATAGAAGGTAGAATAGGTAGAATAAAAATAAATAGGTAGAATACAATCATTAATCACAATAAAAAATAATAAAGCTAAAAAAGAATAAATAAAAATAGGTAGGTAGAATAAATAGAAGGTAGAATAGGTAGAATAAAAATAAATAGGTAGAATACAATCATTAATCACAATAAAAAATAATAAAGCTAAAAATAAGGTAGAATAAATAGAAGGTAGAATAGGTAGAATAAAAATAAATAGGTAGAATACAATCATTAATCACAATAAAAAATAATAAAGCTAAAAATAAGGTAGAATAAATAGAAGGTAGAATAGGTAGAATAAAAATAAATAGGTAGAATACAATCATTAATCATTAATCACAATAAAAAAAATAAATAAATAGGTAAAATAAGGTAGAATACAATCATTAATAAATAAAATATAAATACAATAGAATAGGTAAATAAAAAAAATAGTAGAATACAATCATTAGAATAGAATACAATCATTAATCACAATAAAAAAAAAAAAAGCTAAAAATAAGAGTTGTAATTTTAAATTAAGGTGTTTGGACACACAACATTACACTCCAATGCCGCCACATGTCCAATTCCCACCTGTGTTGCACAAGCTGTTTGATGATGAGGTTGGAGCTTTTCATCAGCCTCTCCCGAAAGCCTGCAACTCGGTGTCTCAGTAGCCCATCCCAGTGTGGTATGCGTGCTGTAGCAAACATACCACTCGCGCTACAGTGACGGGGTAATTTCATCAGGGCTCTATACCCATTGTTGTAGCATACCTTCATGTGCCTCGCGTTACCCAGTGTATAATTATACCATAGCTCACTGCCATATTGCTGCGTACACAGTACTTGGAATAATCGCTGTTTTACCTGCTCAGAGCAGTGAGCAAAGCGGCGCGCTAACATATTCGATCGTGTGCAATGAGCACGATACTGGCGCTTTATATCCTCGTCATCGCCACCATGTTCTTGTAGAACATGTCCCAAATATTTAAAGCTGCTTACCCGTTTAATTTCCTGACCTTTTATGAATACTGGCGGTACCTTTAATTTATATTTCTGGGGTTTGAACACAACCAGCTCACATTTTTTGGCATTGTATTCTAACCCTTTTTCTTCTGCAAAACATTCACACACGGTAATTAGTTTACGTAGCCCAGCAATCGACGGCGCCATCACCACCATGGTATGTTTTTATTTAAAAATGGTGCACCACATTTAACATAGCTTTTTTCAAGTCCAGAAAACATTGCGTTACACTGGAGTATTTCACCTCACATATAAATTTACAACGCTTTTTTACAAGCGAAAATTGCAAATCCGTTTCCCCCCTTTTAAACCCAAACTGAATATTCAGTCGTTTTTATATACTCGTAATAATTGGAACCCGATGTTAAGTCTGAAGAAACACTAATGCATGATACATGGAGACAGGTCGATTATAAGACTTATTATTATATGTAGTACCAAACTTTGACGATAACTTAGAATAATACAAATAATAAACCTTTTTCCATTCATGTTAGATCTCAAGCTAACCATCCAATCTCAATAACACAAAAATATGCAACAAGCAATAAATCAAAACATAAATATCTTCATTGCAATTAAAATCCGGCGCCTCTTTCTTGGTAGTTTGTCACTACCTTGTAATACCCACCGTTCTTCGTTACTTCGCATTCTTAGGTTCAATGATGAGACATCCCTGCTTGCATGTTCGCCTTCTCTGAGGTGCTTGGAAGTTCCTATAAAATCTGCCCAATCCTGCGGAGATATCTCCACCAACCATTTCAACTTCCCATTATTTCGTTTGATTTCTCTGGTATAAATGAATGTATTATTTCTCCATTCTGGCATTTTCCTGAACGTCCTCATCCACCTCTTCTTCCAATCTTCTTCAATTGTTTTACAGCGAAGCAATCTTTGTGTCTCGCCATGTATTAGTCCAATTTTCATAACTACTGATTCCCCCGTTATTTGTGCCGCAGAAAAAACATTTTAATTCTTACATATACGATTTAAATACTCTGAAAGATGATATCCTCGTATTTTTGGAAATTTGGTAAGTATACAGGAATGCATGAACCAATATTATTTTTCATGATACAACAAATTTATTAAAATAAAATTACCACTTGTATAATTACAGGTATAAAATACTGTTACTATAAGTCTACACTCAAATAATATAAATATGAATAAATGTTTTTTATATTTACATTGGTGACTTTATTTTTTATGTAGAATAGTTAACTGTAAAATACAAATTTTTTGTGTTTTTTCCGAATCATTTGGCCATAAACAATTAAAATACTTGGCATAAAAATAATTAAATATAAAAGTAAGAACGTCTATTACACATTAAAAAGACACCCGTACATAACATTTTTAAAAAATTGTAAAACTAAAAAGGGTGCGACGCATGAATGGTAGTTTTACTCTTTGATGAAATAAAAATTGCGTCCGTCATAACTATGGATTTCAAATAAAAACTCTATATCGAAATCAAGTCACCCAAAACCCCTTGACATTAAATACCAATCATAAATATTATGAACAAAGATGTAGCGCCCGGATTTAAAAATAAACTCTCACACAATTCAAATGACGCCCGTATCAATCTTAAAACGATACCCATTGTCATTTATATGAAAAAAAGTGTGTACGCCGCCATCAAGGATTATAAAATAAACTCTTAATTTCGAAATTAGTACGCTCCATTAATCCCCCTAAAAACGATACCCATCTTCATTTTATGAAAAAAATTAGTATCCGCCCTCTAGAAATTTATAAATCAACTAAACTTAAAATTTGAATACCTGCTAGAAAACGTAGTACTCATTCTTCCATTTATGAAAAAAAGAAGCGTCCGGCATCTTGGAATTACAAAATAACCTCATAAAAGACGAAATCAGAGCACCCCAATGAACCATTAAAAACGTCCCACCCATCTTCACATTTGTGAAAAAATGGACGACCGGCCATTTCTTGGAATATAAAAATAAAGCGCTAGATTCGAAATCAGGGTCCCCCCAGGTGGGTAAACCATTAAAACGATACCCATTCTCAGTTTCTCAAAAAAAAAAACACGTCTCTCCAATCATTGATTTAATAAATATACTCTAGATTACGTAAACATGGCCCCGAAAAAACCTATAAAACGATACCCAACCATCACTTTGATGGAAAAAAAATAGCATTCGCCAATCTTGTGAAATTAAAAAATAAGCGCAAATTCGAAATCGGGACCATTTGAAAACCCTTAAAACGATAGCCCACATCATTGTGAAAAAAAAAAGTTGCGTCCCGCTATCTTGGGATTTAAAAAATAATCGCTAAATTCTAAAACAGGACCCCTTAACAACCCATTAAAACGATACCCAACATCAATGTATGAAAAAAAGTTGCGTCCGCCATCTTGGATTTAAAAATAAACGCTTAATTCGAAATCAAGACGCTTAAAACGGATAAAACGATAACAAGTTTTATTTTTATGAAAAAAAGTTGCGATCCGCCATCTTGATTTAAAAATAAACGCTTAATTCGAAATCAGCACCTTCAAAACCCTTAAAACGATACCCTACTTTATTTTATGAAAAAAAGGTACGCCCGCCATTTTGGAATTTAAAAAATCCATATGCTGTGCATGGGAAGCAATTCGTAAATGGTAATAATGGTGATTGATAATTATTAAATTTAAAAAAAAAAAACATTCGGGCATTATACATATAGAATATATATTTTTCAGGGAATTGGCGATCCATAGAATATGTTCACCCGTAGCACAGTGTTGTACCCATTTTACTACCGTGTATGGGGTCGCCGGTTCGATTCCCGTAGAGGGTCAAGAGAAATATGAGGAATTTTATTTACATGTTATTTTTACATTAAGATTTCCATGGTTGTATACCTTGGACTGGTACTGAAGCGTAAGACAGATCATCCTACTTTCATGTAATAAAATGATCAAGAGACACTGCACTGATGTACAATCAGTGCAAGCCACCATTGGGTGCGGATAAGGGAGAGTAGTAGTTAGCAAATGCTCCAAATTTCAAACAAAGATTCTTGTAGCTCGAAGAAAGGAGAAAAAAAACTTCCAGGTAGACTACCTAAATATAAATTCCAAAACAAATTTAATAAGGAGGTACTTTTTTTAAACGAATTCACTGTCTTCTAATGATTTTATTCCATAGCCCTAAAAATTGATAAACAATTAAACTTAAAATATTATATAGTAAAAAATTATGTTTTTAATAAACGTTATTAACTTTTTTATTTCCCATGCAAGAAACTATAATTTTAGGTGCTTTTAATGGGAAAGTTTGTAGTATCTTTTTTCTATTTTTTGCAAAAAACAAGATTCTGACAGAGTTATTTTCGAGATCAATAAAAACCTTGTCAAACGATTTTTTTTCTCAGAGCAGAAAAAACCGACGATTATGAAACTAACACAGAAATCTTGCACAAAAAAAAAATTTTCGGAGGTAAAAAATGCATTCGATAGCTCAAAACCAATTTACTGTGCACTTATTTATTGTTGAAAAAAGTCCGAATTGGGGTGCCAAATAAAGTAAAAAAATGTAATTGAAAGTTCGAGGTGTATAAAAAATATATGAGTATAACGTGATGAAAACGACATCTAGCGCCTTTTTGCTGTACAGCATTATTTGACGACATTTTTTATAAGCTTTATGTACGCTAGCAGTACCTATCGGTTACATGGCGCATCTAAAATTCACCCGGAACTGTCACTAAATTATATCAAATACACAAATACAAAAATTAAAAAATGGATGTTTATAATGCAGGAACCCTTCCCAGGAGTGAATAAAACAACTCTCTTCTAACAACTTATTGCAATCGGATAAAGCGGTTTAAAAAATCTATAAAAAACACACATAATACAAACTTACATTGGCATTTTACATTCATTTTTATTTATACTAGCTGATACCCGTCGCGTTGCTGCCCGCAGAAGAAACAGGTAATTCTAGAAATATCGATGAAATTTGAAAAGATTTATCTCGTTTCTTTGGGAATTGGTAATAGAAGGAATGCTTTGTATTTTTTTTCTGATGATAAATGCATTTATGAAAATTGAATAACTCGTATAATGTGTATACTCGTATGTATAAAGGGTATAGTGTAAAATGTTATTTATTTTATTTTGTGACTTTATTATTTCAAGTGCTTCATGGTAGGTATGTATAATATATTTTTTGTTTATCCGTCTTTGGCATAAACAACAATTAAATTTCTTGGCTGTCCGACTCGTAAATTTAATATGAGGACTTCTATTACCCTTGAAAAAAGACACCCAGGGACATTAGTTTTTTTTTTAAATGTGTGTGGCAGGTCCGACGCATGAATGGAATTTACTCTTAGATGAAAAAAAGGTGCGTCCGTCAAGTTGGATTTCAAATATAAACTCTATAATTCGAAAACAGGTCACCCAAAACCTTTAAACGATACCAATCTTTATTTTATAATAAAAAAGATGTGCGTCCGCCATCTTGATATTAAAAATAAACGCTTAATTCATAATCAGGACGCCCGTATCGTCTAAAAACGATACCCATCTTCATTTTATGAAAAAAAAGGTGCGTCCGCCATCTTGGATATCAAAATAAACTTTAAATTATGAAATCAGTACGCGAATACGCCCTAAAAACGATGCAAAAACCTTCATTTTATGAAAAAAATGTGTGTCCGCCATCTTGAATTTCCGAATAAACTCTTAATTCGAAATCAGGACGCCCATACGCGCCCTAAAAACGATACCCATCTTCATTTTAATGAAAAAAAGGTGCGTCCGCCATCCATGGATATCAAAATTAAACTAATTAAATTTGAAATCAGATCCCCCCAAGAACCATTAAAACGATACCCATCTTCACTTTGTGAAAAAAAGAGACAACCGCCATCTTGGAATAAAAAAATAAACGCTAGATACGAAATCAGGGCCCCCCTAAAACCATTAAAAACGATACCCATCTTCATTTTCTGAAAAAAAAGGACGACCGCCATCTTGGATTTAAAAATAAACGCTAGATTCGAAATCAGGGCCCCCAAAAACCTTTAAAACGATACCCAACATCCTTCTATGAAAAAAAAATCTTTGTCCGCCATCTTGGATTTAAAAATAAAAGCTAAATTCAAAATCAGGGACCCTTAAAAACGCTTAAAACGATACCCAACTTTATTTTATGGAAAAAAAAGTTGCGTCCGCCATCTTGGATTTAAAAATAAAAGCTAAATTCGAAATCAGGACCCTTAAAAAACCCTTAAAACGATACCCAACTTTATTTGATAGAAAAAACTTGCGTCCGCCATCTTGGATTAAAAAATAAACTCTAAATTCGAAATCAGCACCCTTAAAAAACCCTTAAAACGATACCCTACTTTATTTTTACGAAAAAAAGGTACGCCCTCCGTCCATTTATAGGAATTTAAAAAATCCATATGCTGTGCATGGGAAGCCAATTCAGTAATAGGAAGTAATGTGGGTAATGGTATAATTAATTAATTAAATTAAAAAAAATTAAAACTCATTCGGCATTATACAAACAGAACAATAACTATTTTTTCGGGAATTGTGCGAGTACCATATGATCCATATGTTTCACCTCGTAGCACAGTGGTAGCCCATGTTTTACTACCTTGTATGAGGTCGCCGGTCTCGATTTCCCGTAGAGGGTCAAGATGAAATATGATTTCTTTACATGTTATTTTACATTAATATTTCATGTGCGATACCTTCTGGACTGGGACTGAAGCGTAAGACTGATCATCCTAACATTCATGTAATAAAATGATCAAGAGACAGCTAGCAACTTGGTGTACCCAATGCAGTGCACTATGCACCATTTGGGTGCGGGGCATAAAGGTAGAGTATTAGTAGCAAATGCTCACCAAATTTCAAACAAAGATTCTTGTAGCTCACGCAGGAGAAATAAAAACTTCTAGGTAGACAACCTAATAAATAAACTCACCAAACGAATTATAAGGTAGGTACTTTTTATTACGAATTCACTGTCTGTTAATGATTTTATTCCATAGCCATAAAAATTATAACAAGATTAAACTTAAAATATTAAAATTGAAAAAAAATATAATGTTTTTAAAACGTTATAACTTATTTTATTTTACCCCAGCTAGAAACGATTTTTAGGTGTCTTATGAACTTGGAATATTTGTCTTTCTTTCTATTAAATTGCAAAAAACAGAGCTACTGCAGAGTTATTCTCGATCAGGACGAAGCCCTTGTCAAACGATTAATTTTTCTCATAGAGAAAAACTGAACGATGAAAACTAACACAGAAATCTGAACAAAAAAACATTTTCGGAGGTAAAAAAATCACTTCGATAGCTCAAAACCAATTCGCGCACTTATTTTAATGTGAAAAAAGTCCGAATCGGGTGTAAATAAATTTAAAAAAATTAATTGAAAGTTTCGAGGTGTATAAAAATAAATTGTATACGTGATGAAAACGACATAGCGCCTTTTGCTGTACAGCATAATTTGACACACATTTTATAAGCTTTATGTACGGTACTATCGGTTACATGGCGGATCTAAAATTCACCCGGAACTGTCACTAAATATATATCAAATACACAAAAACAAAAATTATAAAATGGATGTTATAATGCAGGAACCTTCCCAGAGTGAATAAAACAACCCTCTAGAACAACTTATTGCAATCGGATAAGCGGTTTACGAATCTAATAAAGACAAACTAACAATATAGACAAACTTACATTCATTATTTATATATATAGATATTAGATGTACCAATAAATTTTTTGATAAACTCCTTTACTCCATTTATTAGACTTTCCGTACTGTCTGGTCTGGCCCATACTTTTTCATGTACATTAAAATCACACGTATTTTCACATTTGATTATATTCTTTTTGGAATGTCTGTTTATAAATATCTGCATAGGTGGATGAAACTTATCAAAAATTGTTCTAAAATGCCTTTTATTTAACATTTCTAGCGTGTTTTTTCCCTGTGCTTGTAATTATGTGTCGTTCTCAAAATTATATAATATTCGCGGCAACTTTACAGACCATGTAAAAATGACTCATTTTTCTTAACTTTGATTTACAAATTTGGACGTATCTCTCTGCTTGTCATTTTCGTTGCTGGATGGTAAGGTGCGTCTTCACACATGTCTGATATTGTTCTCTTTTAGGAAGCTACCAAATACCATCCGATGTGAATGCTGGCTGAGTACCGTGTCAGATACTAAAGTTTCTGGCAACCCTTGCGTTGAAAAAATATCCCTTAACGTGGCAATTACTGTGCCACTTGATACATCTTTAGCGATTTAATTTCCGGCCATTTGCTGTAGGCATCTACCAAAATTAAAAACTGCCTGCCTGAAAAAGGTCCGAAAAAGTCTATATGCAATCTTGCCCATGGTTTAACTTGGTGTAATCCACTGATGTTTGATTGAGTGTTTAGGTTGCTTTCCTTGCTCTTGACAAATATCACATTTGCCTGTTGAGTTTTTCTCAATATCAGCAATCTAACCCTGTGCCAATAGAAATAACTTCTTGCTATCGCTTTGGATATGACGATGCCATCGTGTGAATCATGTAATAATTTTAATAGATTGCTTCTCATTGACAGTGGTATGATGACTCTACTACCATACAACAACAGTTTTCTTCTTGAATAGATAATCCATCCCATTTTTATGATAGAAACTTGGCTTCCTGTTCAATGTTTTCTGGCCAGCCTTTTAAAACGTTATAATATACACTTTTGATAGCACTTTATCCTTACGAGTGGCTTCCGCAATATCTCTACAATCGATGGGAATGTTGATGGAGTATCTTCCAAAAGTAAGACTTCCGCTGGATCTCCTGTTCTCTTTTATTTCCTGTTCTACCGGCCATACTGCTTAAAGCATCCGCATTGCCAATCTTATTTCCCGGTCGATGCTCAATACAATAGCTATAAATTATTTAGAGTCAAAACCCATCTCAACATTCTAGGTGATAATACTTCTGGCATTCGCGTTTTTCTGCATTGAAAATACCTAACAAAGGCTTTATGATCTGTTATTATTTGAAATCTCTTCGCCATATAGAAATTTGCTGAAACTTCTGTACCCCAAACATTATCGCCAATGCCTCTTTATCTATTTGAGCATATCGTCGTTCATGTTTGTGAGCATCGTTCTAGATGCCATCATTATCCGGCTTGTTTTCATTTCCATCTGACATCACAAGTGACAAAATAGCTCCAACACCATATTCACTCGCATCACAGCACAATACCAAAGGCTTATTACTATCATAATGAACCAAGGTGCACTCTCCTGTTAATTTTCTCTTGGGCTTCTCTTCAAATGCATTCTGTTCTTTTTTTTTGTCCACTTCCACTCCTTGTTGTTGTCTAACAATCTGTATAATGGCTCTAATGTCTCTGATTTTCCTGGAATAAATCTTTCATAAAATGTATATAAACCTAAAAATGCTCTAAGTTCCTTAGTATTTAACGAGGTTGTTGTGCCACCTGTATACATTTTTACTTTCTCTTCTGTTGGGTGTATTCCCTTGTCATCAATTAGATATCCTAGATATTTAACTCTATTTGTTCCAAAAAAACATTTTTTTTTTTATTAAGGTGCAGTCCATTCTGGTGTAAGGATTTTTAAACACTTTCTCCAACCTATGATTATGTTCATTCCAATCTTTTCCTGATATTAATATATCATCTAACATCACTGATAACGCCCTCTATATTTGCTAGTGATGTGGACATTAATCTTTTGAAATATGCCGGACATGTTTTAACTCCAAAAGGTAACCTATGCATTGTAAATAATCCCTTAGGTGTATTTAACGTTTAACAAATTTGGCTGTCTCATCATCCACTTCCACTTGCAGATATACGCTCTATCTAAATCTAATTTTGTGAAGATTTTACCACCCGCTATTGTTGATAATGCTTCATTTATTGTGGGTAAAGGATATGTATCTAATTAGTTGCTTTGTTGATAGTACAATCTATAATCCCCACATAATCTTATACTACCATCTTGTTTAACAATTGGTACTATGGGCGTCGCCCATTCTGAATATGTTATTGGTTTTTAATATTTCCGTCTTCTGTCATTTTGGTCTATTTCAGTATTTATTTTTCTCTTAGCGCCAGTGGTGTGGGTCTACATTTCATGAATATGGGTGTAGAACTTTCCTTCTAGTAATTGTATTGACACTTTCGGTCCCTTATACTTTCCCAATCCCTTCATCAAACATATCTCTATAACAACTTTTTTTATATCTTCCAGAAGCAGTCTGTCTGTTGTTGTCATATTGTGTATCTCATGAATTCCTTCAACTGTGATTCCCAAGTCTGCAAAACCATGCTCGTCCGAGTAGACTCGGCCCACTTCCTTTTGCTACTAACAGAGTTAACATCTGTTTATTTCCATTATATTGTACTTCTACCAAACATCTCCCCATAATCTCTAATCTACTTTTCGTCCAGGTTTGGAGTTTGGCATTATTGGGCCGCAATTCAGGTCCTCCCTTTGGCCACAACTCTCGATAATATGTGTAACTTATGATGGATGCGCTAGCTCCTGAATCTACTTGCATATCCACCCTTACTCCGTTTATACCGAGTGTTACATAATATGGAGTCACCTTTGCACTCCCCCACGCATGATTACACGCCACACATGTCCTCGCAGTTTTCCTCTACACTATTATTATTATATTTATTTTTAAAACAAATTCTTTGTATGTGTCCCTCTTTTCATACATCTAAACCTGCAAATTGCCTCTTTGAAACGGCACTCGCCTCTATGTTTCTTTCCACAATGTTTTACACTCATATATCTGCATATTTATTTTTCTTATTCACACTTATTTTGTTTATTTCCATGGGTCTCGCTATTATCTTCACTGCTCACGGTTGTAAGATGTATTGTCTTCAAGCCCCTTTTTGCACTTTCAAAAGCTTGACAGATTTCTACTGCTCTTTCATAAGTTAATTTCTCTCTTTGTTAATAAGTCTTGTTGCAAATTTTTGTCATTCCCGCCGGCAAACCAATCTATCTCTTAATGTCCTTTGTAAATCCATGAAATTACAATGCTTACTTATTTTTTTTAAAACTCTATAATGTAGGCATTTTATCGACTCCTCAACTTTCTGTTGCCGGTTGTGAAATTTGTAAGATTGTATGATTCGTTAGGCTCTTATTGTAGTGTTTGTTTAATACATGCAAATTTCTTCAAATGTAACTTCTCTGATGTTTTTAGGTAATATTAACGCTACTAACTGGTCGTAGGTTTTCTTCTCCACATTTTGCTAACAGGTTGGCCTTTTTTGACATTTTCTTCTATTATTTGGTTTGCTTCCAGAGCAAAAACAAAATCTGTCGATATAATGGCTCCAGGTTTTACCTGGGCCATATTCACTAAATCTTAGTGTCATTTTTCCTCGTCGCCAATGTAATGTTTGAAGGAATTTAAGAAAACACTATGTTCACATGTTGGGTCATTATTCAAGACTGATTATTATTGTCGTCAAACTTTGACATAACACTATAATACATAACAATTTTACCAAAGCTTTTCCTATCATTATATTTTTCTATGACTTTTGCCGCCATAGTAGAAATTGCAATCGGCCTATAAATTTCCTTTGTCGTCATATTGCCCATAGGATTTTTAATTATGGGTACTAATTATTGAGGTACTCAGTGACTCTGGTAAGAAAGAGTGTCGAAACATTGCTGCGAAGGCTAGAGCCCACACTAACATTTATCCTTGGCATATTTAAGGTGTTCTGCACATATCCCGTCTCCTCCAGTAGCTTTAATTACTTTTAAAGCGACTTAATTGCATTCTGAATTTCTTTCATTAGTATAGTGCAAGGACTCAGTCTATCCACATTATTAGTAATATTATTGGGCGTTACATTTTTTTTACAATTTCTGGTGCCTTATACATTGCACTATAGTGGGTCCTCCACATTTCGCTAATATTTCCATCGCCTGTTATATTTTCAATTTCTACGGGACGTGTAGCTTTGGATGACCTCATTTTTTATTTGTTTGCTTCCAGAACATTTTGAAGTCAGCAGTCAACATGCTTTTAGCTAATACATCTGCTTGTATTTGTTTTTCGTTCTTTTTTTACAGTACGTAGGTTTTTCTTGAAAATCTTTCGCGTTTCCGCTCTTCTCTGGGCGATTGGCCCTGCAGACGGCTTTCCGCCTTCAACCCATGCTTTGAAAGCATTTCGAGCATTAATATGGCTTAGTTTTACTTGCTCATTCCATCCGGAAATATTCCTTGTCCTAAGTTTTCTGCCTCTTCGCCCATTATCTTGATATACAGATTTAGCAGCATTGTTCATAGCATTTATCGTACTTTCATACCACTCCTTAATAAGACCTTTGTGATCTGGATTCGTGCATTCTACGCAGTTTAGAGTTTCGTAAGGTATTTTTATTCGTTTAAATAAATTCTCGGTTTTATCGTAGTATTTTTTTCAGTTCAGTTTTACTGAATTTATCCCAGTAGATTTTCTCATTATTAATTTGAACTTAGTTTTGGCTCTATTTGTATAGCTCACTTCCACTTCAATATGCATCGGAAAATAATCGGACATTTGTTGGTTGACGTCGATATATATATCTGTTATCCTTTGTTCGAGTGAACTTGAGATAACGCAATGATCCAACCATGAAGTGGTATTGTGCGCTTCACTGTAAAATGTAAACGAGTTTTTATCCAGTTTTTTCATGTCATAAATTATATATTCTTTTTCTTGGCAGAACGCGTTTAACTCATTCACAAATCTACTATTTACTGGCGCATTAAAATCACCCATAAATATTAATTCATTTGCTTGTGTTTCAGACTCAAGGGCTGAAACTCGACCCAAGATATCCACAAAATTCGGGCAGGTTTTCGTTACAGTACACAGGCATATATACGTTGACTATCAGAGTGACTCCACGTCTGTGCTCTATTGATATTGCTGCCAAGCGAGGGTCCTAACATTCGATAATATCCGCTTTTCCAATTTGTTTCCTTACCAGAATAGCAACCCCCCCGTAAGGTCTTCCTTGTACAATTTTCTCGGAAGAATCCATTGCCGAAGTTCCAGTGGCCATAAAATCCTCATGGATACTGTTAAGGAAGTTTAGGTCATCTTTCATTAGCCATGTTTCTTGTAGTAAAATAACATCAACATTCTTGCATATTTCGTGTATACCAGGTGCTATACGATGTACTGATTTACAGTTGTAAGAACATATTTTTTATTGTATTATTCATAATGGATTATTATTTTTCCTTTCGCTGTAGTAAAAGCGACGTACATAAGAGTATTTCGGCCAGATATCTTCGTTTAGTGTCGTAGTATAAAAGGATTCAGGAACTCCTATTTTAAAAGTTTTAAAATCACTTGATTTTGTTTGCAGCTCCTCTCACATTTACGGACTTCAATATTGTTTTTCTTCAAAAACTCGCTTAGTAATTCACAATTCGTATCTAGACTTAATCTCGATACAACTATATATTTGACATTTTCTTTGGCTTTTATACCAGAAGAGACATTACTGCCTCGAATGATATTTTTATTTTTGAATTTTGGCCGTTTATTGTTTTGAATCGTATTATTTTTTTTTATATTTTTTTTACAGCTGTCCATTGCTGGTTTGAGTCAGTATTATTATTTATCTTACTTTTCTTATTATTTATAATGACATCTTCTGGCAAATCAACTAAAACTTCTCCAGCTATTTCACTATATAATTTAGGTGGATTTGTGGCGATATTCACAGATGGCGTTATTTCATTTGACTAACTCGGTAAGTAGTTCTCAAACTGTTGGCTACCCACATCTACATTATTCTTTTATATTTACCATAGTTTGACGTTTCATTTCTGCTAATTCATTTCGTAGTGATTGAATCAATTCGGAATTTTTTGGCGTTTCCATCTTCAACTTATGCACTTCATTTTTTATAAATGTCAGCTCTTTTTGAGTAGGGAACTAACATCAATATAATCGAATGTTTTGGAGGTAATTTATTGATATTTAGAACCGCGAATTTCGGTATTTTGACAGGGTCTGTTTCACGTAAGATTTTTATGATATCATTAATATTTCGTTTTTTCCTACCTTCACCAACTCTTCTTGTTTGTGTAGTAGGAACGTAATTGATCAATACTGCCTTCGCAGCATCTATTTCTTCCTCTTTGAAGGAGTCGCAAAGTTGTCCCAAACTGATTTCATCCATCACATCCATCTTTTGCTGAATGAATGCTAGCACTTCGTAATAAATTCTTAATAAAAACCAGATTCAATTTTTGGTACAATCTCTTTATTATAACATTGTCCAGCATAAAAAACTTCAACACGTCAAATAATTATTAAATTCTATAGTTAAAATACATTCTATACAGTTTCCGCAGACATACATCACTCTGTTCTCAACATGCATACTAATTATCCAGTCACGGGAACTCCCAATACAAGTGTTCCCTAATTCAGCTAGAAACGTGAACCGACATCCTAACTGACCAGGTCTTTAGGAATCGATACATCTTACTAACTACATGCATTTATTTATACCGCAACGGGGGTGAAAAAGTTCAAATAATTCTCAACAGATGGCGTTGGCGTAGCGTGAAACTGCCATGTGAAAAAATGGTATGGATATGTGATATTGAGCAGAATGGTTAGTGTTGTAATACCAACATCAACTGGCTGGTAAATGCTTAAATATTATTTTCATAAGAACATCTTTATCACTGTTGAGATGAGATAATTTAAATTAAACACGAAAAAACAGTGATTCAAAACATGACAGGCTAAACTAAAGTACAAAATGGCGATAACATTTTTTAAGTAAGATTTCCAACATTTTGAAAGATTATAATAATAATAATAATAATTGGATAACTTATTAAGCGCCATTTTTATGAAAAATCACCTCAAGGGCGCTGTACATTGTCATTTAATCATTCCAGGCCCAATAAATTTACGAATGCAAAATCTAACGAGAATTTAAGCTATAGAAAATTTATGTTATTTTTTATTTATGCTGGAATCCAATTTGTCTTGCAGCTACAAAGCGCATGGACAGCTGAAATTTCAGCTCTCCACCTATCGCATTTAATTAAAAATAATCACTAAAGAAGAACTTTAATAAAGAGGCTGTTAATTAAAAATTTTAAAAAAATTGCTTCAGTGATCCAATGCAAAATTTTCATTTAATTAGGTTCACACGAGTTGAAACACAAATGAAAATATTTTTAAAAAAATATTAAGATTAAGATTTTTTTAAATTTTTTAAATTGATATTGTTACCAAAAATACAAAATAGCGCGATTTACGTAATACTCTATGTAACAATATTATTGCTGTGAAATTGGTCAGTTCTGATAGTCGGTGGATTTTCTTTATACAATTCTCACTATTATTTAGTTTCAAGTCCAATAAGCCGTCTACTTTCTGGAAACAAAGAAGAAATAAAACATCTTTGTTGTGTTCTCAATTCTTGGTAGAAAGTGTACAACAAATATGCAATGTTAGGAGAATATCACAACACTAAAATACTATCAGTAATAAAATGCAAAATACAATATATCAAGGGAAAAATAATTGAAATACGGGTATGGCAAACAATCTAATTGTGGTTAGGTTAGGTTAGGTTAGGTTAGGTAGGTACCACCACATTTAAAAAAATTAATAAATCACAATAAGAGCTGAAATTTAAATATAAGATCTTGATTTTTAAAATGTTGACTTTACTTTTTATATTTCATTGATATTTTAAATCTTGAGTTTAGCCATTTGTCCAAAGTTTACAAACAAAACATTAAATAAAGTAGATGAAAATTAGACTGTTTCATAGTGTGATCATTACACAAAGGAAAAACTGGATTTCGAGATTTGATTAAAGATCGCAAACCTGCAAATCCCTTCGAAAAAGAATTCATTAGTAGGGGCATTTCCATACAAATTTCATAAAAACACTTATTATCAAATTCCACCGTCAGACTTCAGCGCTTAGGCCAATACACTCACACGTGTGACCTAGATGCCTAGTAATGACGTAGTTCCGTTCTCTTAAGCTGTCACTAAGCAATTCTTTTTCAAAAGGCAAAACCACTATGTTAA
This sequence comes from Micrasema minimum, assembly GCA_022494985.1. NCBI lineage: Eukaryota > Metazoa > Arthropoda > Insecta > Trichoptera > Brachycentridae > Micrasema > Micrasema minimum. The sequence continues at coordinate 187,343 of JAGVSP010001684.1, forward strand.
CCCAGGCGTAATATAATCAAGTATAGCTAACGATTGTTCACATTAACCTTCTCCATAGATTGAGATTCATTTGACAGAAAGTAGGGTTATCAGACTTGAACTAAACAAACACAAGTAAAAACATCCGCAGGTGGCGGGTCTCCTAGTGGGGCTTCTGCTGCTTGGAGGGCGGCGCCCCCGGGGGCCGGCCGTCCGACAGGACCCGCTTCAGCCCGGTCGCCTTGTTTTCTGGAATCGAGAACAGCCCGTTAGTTGGCACAAACCAGTGGCTCTGCTGGACACTGCAGATTGCCTAAAACCTTCTGATTGCGGGTGATGAAACACTCAAATATACCCCATGCGACTCCACACAAAGTATCATTCTTGGAGTACAGATGTACTAACAATACAAGCCCCACAAACATGGCTTAATAATATTATTTATTGAGTTGGCATTAACGTTGTGGAATAATATGATTAAATTAATGAAATAAAACACTTTGTTATTTAGACCACTTGAATTTATTTAAGCACTACTATAGTTTCGGAAAACAGAACTTTCCATCATCAGGTGTAGTAATAAAAGTAAATATACAGAAAAAGGTTTAAGTATGGGTGGGCGATAGCTATTTTAATTGGATGGGGGCATGTTATGTAATTCTATAGTTTTAATGGTGATTATTTTTGAACCTGTACATATTTGTATCAATGTTGATCGAATTGGAAAAAAATTCTTTTACAAAAAATGAACCTCCCAAGATTGTCCCAGAAATCACAGGTGAAGAGCCAAATAATGAATAATTTTGGAAAACCTAGAAATCCAAAAATAAATTCGGAAAAACATTGATCAATAATATTACAAATTAAAAAAACCAACACCATTACTGAAAAATCTTCCCGTTAATCATGCCTATTTTCCATCATTGCACATGCCTTCTCCAATTAGTTTTGGAAATGTGATATACTTGTAGGAAAGGGATAGTATATTTATAACGAAAGTTATATTACTACATATAATTGATGGAAAGTGTTCTAATTTTCCGAAACAATAGAATTTGCTTAAATAAATTCAAGTGGTCTAAATAACAAAGTTTTTTATTTCATCAATTTTTGGCTTAATAATCCAGAAATCTCAAAATCTCAGATCATCACTGTATTACTTGATGAGAAACCACCAAGATGTACAGGACATCCAATTTGCGTAATAAGTCACAATTTACCAGTAAAAAGGTGGTATCAACATGATAAACATAGTTAAAGAAATAAATAAATTTAATAAAAGCAACACAAAATGCTGAAAAGTTCTCTTCAAGTTAATCGGAAGCCTATTGATGTCCATCGTGCACATGCCTTAGCCCATAAAGTTGGCGGAATAATGTGATATAGGAAAGAATGAAAGGGATAGGAAAGAGGAAGAACGAAGGATTTTAAAGAGCCTGCGCCAATTGATAGGTGGTTGCCTTCATAATATCACATTACAAAGTGAATTTGCGATGGTGGCCGTCTGTTGAGAAGATTGTTAAGCAAACTTAAGCAATCAATCTTTATGTGTAGGTAAAGGTCTTTACGAACTTAAAACTTCGATGTACACGTGAAAAACTGTGAATCTACGTTTTGGAGACGATTGTTTATAGTTTAACCAGTAATCTACTTGAAAAATTTTTTTTTTTAGAGGGAGGTAAAAGTTTTCATAATATGGCAGATTAAGTAAAATTGCTCCAAATGACTCATTAAAAGCCACCTTTAAAATTTGCGTGGCGGGCCCGATGGTATTAATTTGACTATCGTTGCGGGCGGCGATGATAAAGATTTGCGGGCTTGGTGGAGGAGTCCACGTCATGCTCAATGGTGAGGGAGGCCTGCGCCAAATGCAGGTGGTGGCCTTGCCGCAAACACTACGCACAAATGTCAGTTGCGATTTGGCCGTCGTTTCCTAGACAAACAAACGGAATTCACTCGTTTTACAGCTTGTAAACGAGGCTGTATAGAAGGCAATAGATTGCCATGGAACGTGCTAGAAATTTCGATGTGCCATGTTCAGACTATTCTAGAAGTTTTTTCTCCCTGGCTATAAAAACGCCGTTTGCTGTCACCAACCGTTACGAAATATTATCAAGAATCTACTTGTCTATATGAAATAAAAAATATTAAAATTAATGTATGACAAAATATGGTGTGCGTGTTACCTTGACGGGGTTAGCAGGGCGCACGGCCAGGTAGACAGAGTACTCGAAGATGCCTTCGGGGGAGGCCTGCGGGGGCTCCCAGGACAGGTGCGCCCCCTCCGCCGACTTGGAGATCTTGATGTCGGACGGCGCCCCCGGGTACCCGGGCACGCACGTCTTGAAGGCCGACTCCTGGAAACACATCACACATTATATTCCATCATAACATACAGTATTATTTTTACTATATTCATCTACGAATGAAGCCATGATTTAAAATGCTAAAAGTTTTACGTTTTTATTTAGCAAATCAAGAAAACAATGGTAAAATATCACTTGAAAACCTTTCTACACCGTTTGCTACAGGATTTGAACCTGGGTCCTTCTGATCACCGGTCAACTTCCCTATCCACTGAGCTTAACGATAGGATACATATCTCGATTTTTTTTATTTCTTATTATTATTATATTACACTTCATTTTTTTTTTTCCCTAACTATTATTATCCTATTATTATTATACAATTTTTTAATTTATCTTTAATATAATACCTACACTAATATTTTTCACACATATATCTTTTACATTTTAACCCTAAATAACTTTACATTTTGTTCATTTTTTATTTCATCTAGAATCTCCTCATACATTTTATTTATTATTTATTTATTAATTTAATTTGTAAAAAATACTTTGCACTCCCAATTGAGTTACAAAACTCATTCTGGGACAGATATTAGAAAAAAGAAAGACTAAATATTACAATACTTCAGATTACAGAGTTAAACAATGCTAAATCTAAAAATACAATAATCACAAAAGGAACAATATAGAAAAATTAGCCATTATCATTATTAATAACAATATTTAAAAAGTAGTCTTTTAGTGCTTTGTTTTGGGATTTCGCCGTCTTTTGATTTTGAATTTCGTTTGGTAGTTTATTGAATTGAGTGCGGGCAATGCTTTCTAAAGATTTTACGCCAAATTTAGTTGAATGAGATTTCGACACATATAGTTTTTTTAGAGTTTCGTTTTAATGCCCTTATACGAGTACATTAGACAATTCTGTGACATAGCTTTTCTTTTCTTTTCTAATCTTATATTTTTTGAACCTCTTGTTGCATATTTATTGTTTTTTAATTTGTTTTGCAAATATCTTGGAATTATCCCTTTAACAATTTTGTCAATTTCATTAGCAACATTATATTTAATTCTTTGGTCTACAGACATAATATTCAAAAGTTTAATCATTTTTTTAATGTTTGTTCTTCTACTGCACTTCAATATGATTTGCATGGCTTTGTTTTGCAAACTTTATAATTTTTTTAGCTCTCCTTCATTACTAAGGTATAATAAAGATGAGCAGTAGTCTATACTACTACTACTACTTTCCCTTATCCGCACCCAATGGTGCATAGGGCACTGCATTGGTACACCAAGTGCAGTGTATCTTGATCATTTTACTACATGAAGGTAAGATGATCAGTCTTACCTTCTAGTACGTAGTAGTAAGTAAGTAGTCTATAGTTTTAACAAATTCCTATCGCAATTATGAGTACTAACACCTCTCAGCCTCGCCTACTCTGGGCCGTTTAGCTCAGAGGATAGGGAAGCAAGTTCAAAATCAAAGTGATTTGATGAATGCACATAGTAATTCTGGTTTTTTATATCTATCACTTGATTTGTTAAATAATATAGGTACATTGTTCATAAAGCAAGTTGCCTATATTGTCTGGTAAGGAGTGTCCAGTATATTCTTCAACCAATTAGATATTAATAACACGAGTCTATCAACTTTTAAAAAGGAACTCCTAGAAGTGTATGCCCAACCCCCACAAATCTCTTAATAACTTTTGCTTCTTAACTTCTTCATAACTTTTGCTATAGTGCCCCACCCCCCCTCATTTTTCTTGAAATTATCAATTAACGTACCCCTAGTTTTATATAAAAATTTTCTCCTTAATCTTTACTTTACTTTCCCTTCAATATTTTTCTAAATATGGAAACTTTACTGGTCTATTCACTTATTTTACTATCATCACAAATGTTACTATTTTAATGTACTGTTTGTTTCCTAAATAAATGAAAATAAAAAAATAAATAAAAAAAATATCGAATGTGTTCCATTGTTGTTTCTACTATTCTCATCTCTCCTACTTGTATCAAATGATCAAGATCCGCTGCACTTGCACCCATTTGGTGCGGATAAGGGAAGGTAGTAGTGTGAGACGTCCCCCCTCACCTCCCCCGCGTCCCCCCTCCCGCAGGAGTTGATGGCCGCCACGCGGAACTTGTACCCCGTGCCGGGCTCCAGCGGCAGCGTGGCCAGCCCGCTGAGGTCGGGCAGGTTGTCTATGGTGAGGCCGGACAGGTCCAAGTTGGGATCCGCTATGAACTTCTGTACCTGGAATGGAGAGAATGAACTTCAGTGCTATATCTTCTGTGTTCCATAGTGTCTGTCGAAATTAAATTTGAACTTTGTGAGATATGTGTGTGAAAGAGACTGTGTGTGAGGGTGACAGAAGATGTACGAACGTGCGTGTGTATGTAGTGTGTCTGCTGTGCGCCTGCATTCCCAGTTTGAGCTCTGAGGAGCGTAGACAATTAAATCCAGTATTATAATAAACCCGTCATAATTGTCACAGTCGTGTTTTACTAGAAGACCCCATATCCAATACATCACAAACTTGTTGACTGTCTTTGCACTAAAATCTACGGGGAGCATTTTTCTCGACTACTGGATAGAAAGTGCTTCCTGGGGTTGAAAGCTTTAAGAGCATACTCCACCACGTGACTCGCAGCCGCTTTCCCACACAAAGGTATTCCTTGATTTTCTCCCAGGAACATTAGAGAAATGCAACATTTTGGGCGTGTTCAAATACTTGTAGACAAATCTGGATTTTATCCCAAGACGGGAGTAGGTATACATTTCATTTTATATCCCTACAGAGATGAGGTAGAATTTTTTCAAATTCAGGAATATGGATATTCGAGCGTTTACAGGGCTTATGACCTGTCATTGGCTGGGTTAAGTGGCCATTTTATGTACTACAACATTCCCCATTCCGCTTTTTATCGAATATCCACAGGACCAGGTAACATTTTTGATTTTTGTATATATGCATTTGAATCATCGAGAAATCATCCACCAGCGAATTGAAAGCTCCATCTATGCATTGATATTGAAGTTAAGATTTATTAGCAGATTACTTTATTTTTTGTAATTAAGACTCTGAACGAGTTAAATTAAGTACTAGTAATCGCCTGCAGATGACTCTGCAATTTATTTTACTGATATTTAGACCAGGGATTTTATGCAACATTTTGGGCGTGTTCAAATACTTGTACAAAAAAAAAATTTAGAATAAATAACTTTTTCACACGTGTTCAAATATTTAGATAACTTTTTCACACATCGACCAGATGCGTGTTTGTATCGTCTCATTTTTTAAATTATTTATTTTTCTTGTTTAACAATTAAATGAATGAAAAAAGGGGATCTTTGAACTTACTGTAAATGTAGTGCCTTTAACGATGCCCACTGTAAACCAGGGCTCTTCATCTTTTTCTAATTTTATTTCCTAAAAAGCAAAAAAAAACATATATGAATACACGCATGTTATATTCAAAGTGCACCATTTTGTCTTTTCTTCCTAGCGAGCTCCGAGAAGCTGGTGGCACTTGCTGGTCAGTGTTACCTGTGAATGTTGGCGGTGCAGAGCGGCGCTGGCCAGCGTTGCGAGGGCGTCCGCTGCGTCCCCCGTACCGTTGCTGCTGACCGAGGAAGACACAGCGCTGTCCTCTGCCCCCCCGAGCTCAGAGCACGTGGAAGACACTTGTTGGTTCAGTACTGCAATAAGTTAAACAAGTATCATAGCGAAAGCCTGAGAAAAAGTGCCTGCGCTGGGGTTAGTGCTGCTTTAAGTTTAGATACATCGGCAAACGTAAGTTACATGCTAGACTCTCGATAAAGAGACATCTCGCTTTCAAGGTATTTTTAGTTAGCGTTTTTATGGTGGTCCCGATAAGGATCGCCACTCCTGACTATGTATTTTTACATGTAATCTGTACGGTGGTCCTAAGAAGGACTGTCACTTTCATTTGTTATTTGCAGCGTCTGTGACCACCACCAATACTTGCGCTCCTCGGACATTGGCCCAAGCAAAGCCGTAGTGGATATTTAATCGAGATCAATTTTGTACTTAATGCTATTAAATATTTTTTCAAATAAAAAATAAATTCTTTTACTTACACAACATTTTTGAAATGAATACAAATACTTGTAGGCAAATTACTGGATTATACCCATGCTGGGCTGATATCAGATATTATTGATATCCCAACAGAGACAGAGAAACTCTGGAAACGAATGTGGGTTATCTAGGCGTTTACAAAGCTTATGACCTGTCATTGGCTGGGTTAAGTGGCCACTTGACGTACTACAACATTCCCCATTCCGCCCATCATCTGATAACCATATATGTAAAAATTTTAGAACTACTATATATTGAAAACGTCTATGGGGAATGTTGTAGTACGTCATGTGGCCACTTAACCCAGCCAATGACAGGTCATAAGCCCTGTAAACGCTTAGATAACCCACATTCGTTTCCAGAGTTTTTCTGTCTCTGTTGGGATATCAATAATATCCAATATTTTATTTACATTTAAAATCGAGCCTCCTTGCTGAAACATAAAGTTAAGACGCTGGAATCACAGCATAGAGGTTCCGAGTTCGATTCCCGGTGTGATCTCAAAAATTGAAAGTGACTTTTCTCAAGCCTGGGTGTTTGTGATGCCGTTCCACTCTGCCTCCTGGCCTTTTGAGGAGGTAAAAGTGAAATAATGAATTAAATGTGTGCAACACCTCTCATTTAAGGGGAACTCACGTGAGATATTGCTGGAGGAGACGGCGGCGTGTGTGGAGTTGGTCACTGGCTGCTGGATGTACTGGGGCGGGCCGGCCTGGACGGGGGCGGAAGTATCAGCCGAACTGTAACAGATTCAATACACAAACTGTGATCCTCGGATGTGGGTAGAATAGTAGATTACAAATTAGATATTATATTATACATGGCGCTGTGTGGCGCTCTTTCCTTAGGGTATTAGACAAGCCGTGTGAGCTCAGTCGGCAATCGGAAAGAAGAGAAAGTGCGAAATGCTGATGAACGGCAGCATGTCAGAATTCCATCCCCTACCACTAGCAATTGGCGTTGCTAACACCAAGAGCATAGACTAATTCTGACACTCAACTGGTTTGCCTGTGAGAGAGTTTATTGAGGATATAAAACAACAGATAAAAATGAATTAAGAAGAGGGTTGGACCAGACTAAAGCCCCATTTATACGGGACAGTTTACTGGGCAGTTTTTTGTTCAGAAAACTACACAGTTTCTTGTACTGTGTTTTCTGACCAATAAAAACTGCGCGGTGTGAATTTTGCCTTGCACAGTTTACTGTCTGTAGGCATGCGCAGAACGCGACGTTGGACCATAGAATACACAGTCAGACTGCCATAAATGTTGCCATACTAATAATCTCTATCGTCGCCTATCTTATCTATTTTGGGAGATCTATCGATTTTGTGTGGAGATATATCAAATCTACTGAAAATGTACAACCGATTTACCGATTTTGGAATCATTTTAATTTTAAAGCATTTTATTTTATGCAAAATAAGCGCTGATAAATTCAACATATTTTGAATAACATTAGGAACTTCTACCGATTTAACAATTTACTTATCTGTCAAATAGTTGTTATTCGATATTTTGAATTTCGATCTGTAAAAATTTTGTCAAAGTTTATTTGTGATATTACCGATATTATTGAATATTATACTGTCGTAATCGCCGCGGGTGATGCGCGCGCGCCGAAACTGTGTGAAAAAATGTGTGGAATTAGCGCACAGTGAGAATCTGATACTAGCACACAGTTTTTCATTCAGTTTTAGCTTTATCCGGGACAGTTTTCAGACTGCACAGGAAACTGTGTAGTAAACTGTCCCGTATATAGTGGGCTTAACCGAAAGTTTCGAGCTGTATAGATGAAAATTTTTCCTAAGCAGGTCCAAGCTCACATTTTTTTTATAAGGAAAACTAACTAACTAACCATCACGCCATTTTCCCGGTAGGGATAGGTAGAGAGGAAGAACGCCATACCACTCTGTCCTGACATACTTCCTTTGCTTCCTCTACATTCATACATATTCTCATGCACATACGCCGATTATTCTGACTTTTCACATGACCACTTCCAAGCACTTGACGTACTTGGTCATGCCATGTCTTTCTCGGCCTTCCGCGGCTTCTACATCCAGGCACACTTGCATTTAAACTTCTTTTAGCCGTTCTTTTCATCACTCATTCGCTCCACATGACCAAACCATCGTAAAAGGTTAATTTTGTGGATAATGCTTATTTCAGCCTTGCACTCTGCTCTAATTTTGATATTTGTACACCTATCATACATAGTCTTACCAAACAGAGAGATGACATTTCAACAGCATTCAGTTTACTTTCATCCTTCTTTTTCCAACACCACGCTTCACTTTCCAGCTTCTGCTGGAGAACTTTAATCAAGTCGAGGCGGAATGGAGAGTGGAACCGGCGGGTTAGATAGTTGGTTCTCCTCCGTTATTGTGGCTCTTGGCCTGTTGGTAAAGAAATGAACAGAGAAGTACTGACGTGGTGATGGGGGCCAGCAGGTCCGACACGGCGCTGCTGGAGCAGAGCAGCTCCTCGGGCTCCGGCTGCGCGGAGCTGGAGATGGCCGAGCTGCTGTTGTCCAGGGTGCTGGAACTGAACGCCCTCACATTATATGATGTATTCAATTACTTTTTAGAAAAAGGCAGTACGAGAGAAAAAATTTAACAATATACAAAAAAAACGTTAAAATGGCAGCAATGTAGAAAGTTGGTAGTGGAGGGATTAATTAAACCCATTCGAAGTGTACCAAGTATTTAATTTAAATCTTATGTGATATATTAAAATAATTAAATCATGAAATTCCGTCAAGTAATAAAAATCAAATAAAATAACTTTTATATGTCCACCAATGGATCATCTGGACCCCTAGCGGTCAAAATCATACATTTATTAAATCATGTCATAATATTTTTTGTTAGTAAATAAAATAAAAAAATTAATAACAAAAAATATCCATACTGTACTAACTCACATTTTGAATTTTTGAGCTAGGGCTTGAATTAAAAGATCTAAATAATGATATACATAGGTCACCTAGAGAGAACATAGTATGTTATTATTCGCAAATAACTAACTATTATTGTTTCATTTTATATCCCTACAGAGATGAAGTAGATTTTTTTTTCCAAATTCAGGAATATGGATATTCGAGCGTTTACAGGGCTTATGACCTGCCATTGGCTGGGTTAAGTGGCCACTTTAAGTACTACAACATTCCCCATTCCGCTTATTAGCGAATATCCACACCATGTAACATTTTTGATATTGTATTTATGTTACGAATCGAAAACCATTCACCAGCGAATTGAAAGCTCCATCTATGCATTGATATTGAAGTTAAGTATTTATTAGCAAGTTACTTCATTACTTCATTAGCAAATGACTTCATTACTTGATCCCGTCTTGGGATAAATACAGTTTTGTGTACAAGTATTTGGACACACCCTTGTAACTATTATTGGCTAAGCAACATGGTTCCCTCTATAGATTTTGATATGGTGTTTTCTTTTCAAGCTCTATCTAAGAATATCAAAAATTTACACTATTTAAGTGTCACAAGACAGTAAGTATTTACTATGGCTGTTTAGCATCCACTATCTCAGAGCACAAGCTGTTATTCCAAATGGGGGTAAATGATGAGCAATTCACCTGATTCCAGCGGTCTGCAGAATGTCCAGGGATCCGCTGGACACGTCGGCCGGAGAAACGTCATCGCTGCTGGCCACGTCCGCCATGGCGGGCAGCTCTCCCTTGGAGAGGCTCAGCTCTGCACACAAACACATTTATCACTACATCTCAGAGAAAGTCGCTTAACCCCTTGTAGTGTTACCCTCCTTTGGGAGGGCAAAATTTTTAAGCAGAGAAAGACCGACCCGCCTTTGGGAGGTCTTGCACCTTCTCGCGAAATTCATCATAAAAGTAATGTTTTCAATAGTGTTCAAGGCATATAATCGTTTGAAATTTGTAGTGTTTAAATAGGCCAATAACAACCCAAAGATTAAATCACGTGTCCGGCTCCAGAAATCGAATAAAATGTGTCAGAAAAACCCGTTACCGCGATCACGCCGGCTGTTATATTTTTGGTCCGCCAAAAAGGCGTTTTTAGTGAGTTTTTTTTCAGTTATACGGAATCGTAAGTATTTTTTCTTATTATTTGATGTATTTAGTTGAATAAACAAGCATAAAAATCATTGCATGATAATATTTCAATAGTTTTATATTCAAATGAAAAAGTTATTCAATTTCAAAGAAAGTTCAAAATGACAGCCATCACTTGACAATTTTTTTATGTTATTGTGAAATATACATTATTTCGTGACAATAAACACAGGTAAAAATACAGATTACGTATATAGCAACTAATAATTGCTATCCATCGGGATTATTTTTTAGTTTTCACACGGAAATAACGAATGTAAAAAAAGTTTAAAATCTGCAACGTCATTTTACCTAATTTGCATAATTCGCGGCACCGACGTGACGACAGGTACTTACAAGTTCGGCGCACCAGGGGTTAACTCAAGAATAAAACATTGTGTGGAATTAATCCTTGTAATCAATGTTCTCACACATGTATCCGTCTTATGCTTATGGACCCTCAAATTCACGTTGCGATCTTGAATGATGTTCTAAGTGAACTCATCAATGTGAAAATATTTTTAAAGAAGTAATAAAACAACGATAGAGACTGTGGCAATAACTAGCGCCATCTTTTGCCAACTTAAAAAAGGTCTGCGCTTCGGCTAGATTCGTCGCCTACGGACGTTACCGAAGATATTGGAGTCTCGTTCCAACAGTCGCCCTGTGTATACGTATTTTCTATTCACTTTATTACTTTGCCAGTCTCTTTTGTGTAATTTTTATAAGTTAAGGGCTAAATATTTAGGTAAAATAGTGTATTGGAGCAAAGAATTTTAAAAAGTACTCTCAATGAAGAATAATATCAATACATCTACAATAATGAGGTTTGTTTAATTGCTATGTGATCATTTGGACATAAGATTCTCGGAAAGAGAATTAATGGAGTGGCCACGATTTTGATTAAACGGCAATATTGAATGACCAAGAATTTAGATTTTGGAAAACATAATTTATACTAGTCAGTGATAAAAACATGTTTGAAAATTTGCATTAACAATACTATGAATTAAAATTTGAAGCTGCTGAAAATCTTGCACAGATAAGTTGATGGGCCGCACACATAATGAAAAAATTAAAAGCTTGTAATGTGTCTAATTCTTTAATATAAGGCATCGAATAGACACTCCGTCTTTCGAACAGTAGTTTTCTCAAGTCCACCTCACACATGTTGTCCCAAGATACCTTACCTTGGTCCGGAGGGGTGTTGGAGGACACGGATTGGTCGGGCGAAGCGTCCGCCATCTCGCCCGGCTCCAGCTCGCCCCGCCCCGCCCTCGGAATCCGCCACCGGGAATTGCTTTCCGTGTGAGCCTGTGGGGCATATATTATAACAATTATGTTTACTGCAGAAGACATAGACAAGCTTGGGAGACATACCCTCACCATAAATTACTAACACTGCCATAAGAATTTTTTTATTTGACAATTTCCTTACGGAGCCTTTCGGTACAAAAAAGATTTTAAAATATGATTTAAAGATCAAAAAAACATGAATATTCCTAAATATTGCTTTTGTGTTG